>JBCAUA010041156.1:0-26025 GCA_038406235.1 Peronia verruculata
GAGCAATAACTAAGAAAGTTATTTTGAATTAAAAACCGTGTAAACAAAATCCAATATGGCTGCCGTAACCATAGCAAACGAACTTGAAACCATATTTTAACATCATTTTTCTTCAAATTGTATTACCTATGTTATTTCCATGTAAAATGAACCTCCTGGGTCCAATAATAAAGATTTTCACCTCTCTAGTCTCTAGGACTGTAGTCCCTCCCCTTAAGAAATGGCCGCTACAGCTGAAAATAGCACCAACTCAAAATTTAAAATTTTCACCACGAGCCCCTTTTTCTCAGGCCGCATCACAAATAATCAACCAAAACAGTTAACAGTCATTTGGGGTGAAATACCGTATGGCCCGCACACTTCAAAACAGTGACAGGGTTAGTGTTACTCGTTAGGGTTAGGGGTAGAGTTAGGGTTAGCGATAGGGTTAGGGGTAGAGTTAGGGTTAGCGATAGGGTTAGGGGTGTTATTTAGTGTGCAGGCTGTATGGTATTTCTCCCGTCACTTGAAACACTCTGACAATGCCAACACAGTCACTTGTCAATAACTAATCTAGATCTAGATCTAGATCTAGATCTAGGTCTAGATCTAGATCTGATTAGCAATCGTATCCATATCGTTATATAATTGGAAGGCAGTAATCGATACGTGCCGAATTTAATATCAGATCTCGATCTATCTAGATCTAGGTGGGGAGTGAATGTTAAGGACAGATTTAAGTCCACAACCACAGCAAGAACTGCCTTACCTTAGCCCATTCGTCCGGTTATCGGAAACAGGTTGTTATACATAACTGGTTATTAAGTTCGGGTAAGATGCTTTTCTATCACCAGATGCTCAACGTTAGACCTCGATTTTTCTATAGTGTCCCATAGTGCTGACTGTTAGTTACTTGATAACAAAAAAACCCATCGAACTTACCGCATCTTCCCAGTTTTGTCTGTTATACGTATTGGCTCCTTTGGACGTCGCCATATTGATGCCGCAGTTTGACACCGGATGTCGTGTGTTAAAAATAGATCAAGGCCTAGTTATCTAGATCTAGGCGCTAGGCCTACAGGTTACTGTATGTCTAGGCCTACCTTATTTTTTTAAAAATATAATATGACTGTCATACCGGTAACTAATAAAACAGTTCAAGAAAAACAAATAAAACAGAAATCTAAAGAGAACTTGATAGCGATGGTTAAATCTGCCAAATTTTCGAGTCAACTTGACTCTTCTTCACATGTCTACCTTATTTTGACTCTGTCGTATTATTTGAATCAAAAGGCTAAACAATGTGATATCTAAAAAAAAAAAAAAAATAATAAAAAAATCATTTCATTAATGGTCGTATTGTCCAAGAAACGTTGATCTAAATTTAATGTAAATAATGAGCTGTTGAGTGTTGGTCAAAATGTTTTATCATAGATCTAGATCTAGATCTAGATCTAGATTCTAGATTCATTCATTGAACTTCTGTGTTTTCAAGAAAACTGATAATTGTATTTGTACAATGGTAATATGATAATTCTTATCCGGAGAATTTCACAGAGTTATTGGATGCCTTTAACTTAAAAAAAAAAGAGTTAACTAAAATATCTGCTGTTTCTATAATACGGAGACACGCTGAAATTAAAACATCCGGTCACATGACTTTGTTTATTTACAACGTGAAAACAGAATTAGTGCCCTTGTTGTAAGACGCAAGAATAGATTAGCAAAACAAAGACTCACGCCTATTGTTCAACCTTGATTGGTAGAGTTTGAACAGAATCCCGCATATTTTATGCCGTAAGTCGACAGGCAGTCTCATACCAGTCTGTGAAGAAATATTGATTTCCAGAAGCTCAATATCCGTCAGTCCAGTGTTTCCACGGGCAGACTTCTGAACCCCTGGCACGAGCGCAACAAAGCAACACTCCAGTCTAGGCTAATGTAATGTCAGAAGCGCAAGGTCTAGTGTAATCCAGTGATTAGGTGCAGACTAGACAATCTAGATCTAGATTTTGTTATGTTTGTCTGTTCTCCTGTCATGATATGTCATTAATTTTTTTTTTTTTGATTTGGTATACTTTTGAGGAATGAATAGATCTATTCTAGGCTCTCTCTAGAATAGATTATAATTATTGTTAGATCTATCTAGATCTGGATCTTTCTTGGTTTATTCACCAGGCTTCAAGTGAAGTACTTTGGGGCAAAATGAGACATATCCAAAATTGCTGTTCAGAGGAAAATGACAATTTGTTCTCCAGTAGTTAGAAATCTTATTAAATGTACTAGAATTTTCTGAAGACTTGCGGGAAGGATAGCCTTTGTTTGGTGAAAAGGAAAGTCCCCATTATTATGAGTATCTCTATGGAAAGTCCTTACTATATAGCACTATGACCATTCCCAGTATTGACGGGTTTAACTAAAAATTTTCAGAAAAGCTTTTGTAACATTTTGCCCTGAAACCCTTCGAGTGTGGTCTGAGTCTGAACCTATGTGTATGTCTACAACCAAAGTTTTTATTAAAAAATAGATATGACACAGATCAATTTTCAGCCTTTCAGTATATATAGGACTAGGAGTACGATTATGATTGCTAATTGGTGCGTATTAGTATTAGAACGTACCATAATCCTAGCCCTAAAAATCTAACAATAACACGTTCTTTTAAAGATGATCTCAGATTCTAAGAACAAGGATTGCCGTTTTGATGCTCTTGTTTGCAATCATTAATTTGAATTCTCTGAGTCATGAATGAAATGTTTGGGCCTAGATGAAAACATTGTTAATGAAGTCACAGGTATCCAGATGAAGCCGGCTTGGAAAGTGAATTTTGGAACCAGTCTGTGCTAATTTTTTCTGCAACATTTTTTGTAACAATATCTGCAGCATAGTCATGTCTGGTATTGAATCATCATCTCTCTCTAAGAATGAAAAACAGTCGTCTGTGGATTGATGTAAGGAAGCTCGACGGACAATAAGTAAAAAACTATGCATCATACCTAGAAAGGACATATTATTGATATAGTTTCAGGGGCATTTTTTTTCTTCTTAGAAAATCATGTTGGGCATTAGATTTGCCCAAAAGAGTTGAAAAATTTAAGTTTACTGACTGTTTTGATATACAGTTGAGTCCACTCAAACCAATCTCTGATGATGCGAATTTCTGATAGTTCGAATGAAAACGAAACAATAGTTTTTTTTTTCCGTTTGTGCCTATTTAATGTCTCTCGCATAGTTCGAGTGTCCTTGGAGGGGGGGGGGGGGGAGCAACGTATGAGGAGCGGTGATGCTAAGCAATGAATCGATAATCAAGCATCCTAGCCAAGCTTTATAGTACAGATAGACACGGTCAAACAGGTGCAGGTATGGTACTATTGCAATACTTCCTGTGTTGACGGCCCTGTAAAGCATTGCGCCTGTGTTACAATCACTGTCACTGTGATGGTATAGATCTAGCCAGTTTCTACTTCGTGCTCACTCTTTTGCCTGTGGTTGACTAGCTATATTTTATAGATTGTAACTGGACTTTCAGTGTCACGAGACAGAGACTTCTGTCATTTTTCTTCTGTATACTTTTGTTGCAAGTCAGCGTACCTTAATTATAAATGAACCAGATTCACAATCGATACTGATATTGATGCTGTAACTCAGTATACAGTAATAGTATTTCCAAGATTTCAGTGATACATTGTCGTATGTCCTATATTTATGTTATAAATACAGTTTTTATGCCAAAAAAGCATAAATGTGTTCAGATAAAATGACCATGATGTTCTGTTCACAATAAGAACAAATTAAGAAATAAAAACAACAAAGTTATTAAGTATTTTCTTTCTTTTGAGAAGTTGCATGTTTCGAGATATCAGGAGTGTTTCCATGTGGCAATATTGTCTTCTGAAATAACCAGAAGCCATTTTGGAACACTTGTGAGGAAAGGCAATATTTTCAAAAAGGTGTAATCCATAGATGAGGTTGCGGACCAACTTAACCTAATCAAAACTAGTTCAGTTGAGTTAACCACTACTTTGGAAGATAACAGCAATTCATGTTGCACTGATTCTGATTACATCAGGTGGTATGATGACTTATTAGTTATTATGTGACTGAATGTGAATGAAATTGACAGAAGTGATACCAAATCTAGATCTAGTAATCTCACCAGATTATGCGAATAAAATAGAGTATAATAGGAAAACTTCTAAACGGTGCTGCATTATTTTCTTTATTCCTGACAGTAATTAGATTTAGAATCTAGATTTATATAGAATTTTAGGTCAGGCCCTAGCATCAGTATTACTCTTTATGCATTGTACCTTCATAGGGATCTTCCAAGGGAAAACTGAACATGTTGAAATACGCTCAAAATTTGATACTAAATGCAGGTCATAATTGTTAGTATCTGTCCTGAAAGTATTTTCATCTGTTTGATTCAAACAATCATTATTGTTATGTGGGAACTTTTTTTTTTTTTTTCTTTTCCCTTTCTCTGTGTTGTATTTTTGACTCCAGTGGTACAACAAATGACATATATACAATATATCTTAGGCTCAGGTTGTCAGAATTGGATAAAATAAAAAAGTAAAAAAATCAGAAATGATTCTGTTTTCACACACAACATTGAATTAAGTTTATCTAACTGCTATTTTTTGTTGGGGCCCACAGAAAATGTAGAATGATCATCAGAATGTTTTCTGGTTTCTCTTCAAAATGTAGACATTTCCCCCCCATTTTTTGAAAGAAGCTTTAGGTGGATACAAATTGTTGAAGATATGTGGCATGGGAATTATCAGTATATGTCTTGCGACCAGGACAAATGAGTTGGAAGTCGCCCCGGGCAACGAGGATAAATGGCTGTTTTTAACTACTTTCCAACTAAGATACTCAATTTGTTTTTCACAAAACAATTTAAGCTTTTTGTAATCTGAAAAAAAAAAAAAAAGAAATATTTTGGTATCATAGTTGGAAAATAGTGAAAAACGCTAAAAAACGGCGGTGACTTGGACTCACCTGGCGCGACTTGCGACTCATTTGCCCTGGGTGCAAGACATACGCTCATATTTTCAGGCTCAAACCATTGACACCAAAATGTCAAAAAATTCATGAACTTTTCTTATACATGTATTTCAAAGTTAGCAACTGAGTAAAAGATAGTATATGTAGTAAAAGAGAACTAGTTTTTATGTTTCTCCATCAAATTGTTCTTTTTAAGATTGTATTTAGTGGGGTATTTTTTGTCTTTATTTTTTCCTTTTAATTGATGTGTAGCAAATTTTGCAATGTTCATATTTTATGGTCGTGGAAACTTTTCCCTTTCCTGTCATATAAAAGAAGAAATATGAGCAAAAATAAATTTTATCTAAGATAGATGTTAATTTCATAAATTGATAAGATTTAATTTTGATTGATAAACATGGGCATTTGAGAAATAAAAGTTTGAGTTAGAAAGACGGTCTTAGATTATTCTTTTCATTTATTTATTCCTCAGGATAATCAGTATTATGTAAATCACCTTCTGAAACACTCCACAGTAAATAAGTGCAAATGAAGGGAGCAGACTATTTTTTCTGAATGGATTATTTTATCATGTCATTTAAACTGCACACACACTTTATTATCACAGGTTAATGAGTGCTGCAATATCTCAGGGATGCATATCATGGCAAGGAGGGGTGTTCATAGTGTCAAACTGAATCAGGATCAAGGTGAGATCAATGAACTTTATGTCATTTTGTTTTTGCTGAATTAAATGAAATCTGTTTTTCTTCTGTGTGTTAAAGGATTAGTTTTTCTCATATCTTAAATAGGTGCACGTGAAGGATAGTGTGACATCATAACTCTAATAGCTCAACTTCCATCAGACTCTAGTCTTGGGTCAAAATCATAATTTTCTGATATTTGGTGTAGAACACTATGAAGTATTCTTTGCTGGCTATCTGTGTCTTTTATTAGACACCCTCTATTTGGGCCCAACATTGTTTCGCATTTGCCTATGCTTCCTCATTGCAATACTACCCCCAAATAGACACTCAAATTTTATTGTATTCATCAGTAGAGGAGTTTAAACCTGTGCTTTTAATATTTCAGCAGTAGAAATAATGATAGTTTCTTTTTTGTTTCAGAGTATTTCACTTGTGCAACTGAAGATGGTCTTCGAATTTTCCACTTGGACCCACTAGTTCAAACAGATTTTGTTGGTTAGTAAACTAAGTGATGTGTCACTCAGAATAAATTGATTTCATAGTGCTGGTCATGAGAATTTGAGAGCGGAGACAGAGGAAATGAGTGTGAAGATAAAGCTGGACAATTACCTACTGAGATTTTGTGATACTTTTTTAACATCACACTGTGTAGACTGATGAGATGTCAAGGATATGAATGACAATTTGTTTGTAGAGAAATGGGAATCCAAGGGTTGATCAGAAAATAATAATTTTATCCTTGTCGTTTGACAGATGCGACAAAAATTGGCAGCATTCGAATTGCAGAGATGAGATACAGAAGCAATGTTGTAGCACTGGTTAGTGGAGGAATGAGGCCCATGTATGATGACAGAACAGGTATTCAGCAATTCATGATAATATATTGAACATGTCTTATTGAAGGAGGACAACATCTCTGAGATTATGCTTTCTTGGAGTCTTTACTATCCCACATTTATAGAATAATAAAATAATACAAGTTTACACTTGATCCTAGCCATATCCTGTGGTCTGATCTAGTTCTGGATGATATTACAGTTTCTATATACCCTGGTGTTGTGCAATTAAAAATTGTTGCTCAAATATATTATGAAACCTTGTAGACCAAATGGATTAGGTTAGAGACCGATATTGTGGCAGTGAAACTGCAATTTGATGTTGCCTTCTGCTAAATTTGCTCTTGTTGTTTTAGCATCCCTTTGACACCATTACCAGGGAATGTATTGATTGTAAGAAAAGATTATAGTATTGTAGGTATAGATAATCCAGCTCATAAGGCAGGATGTTTAAATTACCTGCTCAAAGGACAAGAACAAGAAAGACTAAATTATAGTTTAAAAAAAAAACAAAAACTGCAGCAGCATAATAAATGTACTGCTGATGACAGAAATGAAAGTCAGCAGTGCTCTCTGTTAGTTCTTTGAATAATTTTGCTCATATTCAGAGCCTGATGCCTTTAGCACTACATTTTACTTTATTTTTAGGTGAAAGTGGATGCCAAAGTCTATTGTTTCACCCATAGATATCAGATTACCTTATGATTAGTACAGATCAGAAGTCGGTTGTCTTAAGTAACAAAAACCATTGCAATTTCAGTTATCCTATGGGACCTCAAAAGAGAGCTTCCTCTGCTCAAAGTTGTCTTGAAAGAACCTATTTTGGATGTCAAAATGACAACAGAGAGGTAAAACTTTCTCTGGCTGCGTGTTATTGTTTTTTGTATGTTTTTCTTATGTTGTTATTTATTTGATATTGTGTAAGAATAAGAATAAATTGAATTTTGGAATGGAATATGTTTAACTGGACATAAAACTTTCCAGTTTTGAGATTTGTGTCACGTCATTGTTCAAAATACAGTGGATTATACAGTGGGATATGGATCTCAGTCCTTCAAATGAAAGCAAACTCTTGCTGAGCAAAAAAAAAAAAAAAATGAAATGGACAATAAATACTCACTCTAAACTAAGGTAACGTGTGAAATGAGGGACTAATAGCCATGTAAAATGCAGTGAATTGGGAGGTCTTCTTAATCTCAAGACAATACCACTTTTTCATGCTGAAATGAGAGCTGAACACCTTGGAGATGGATTGAGTTATATTTTGTGGCAGCTTTGTCAACACTCTTTTATCTAGCTGGGATTTTGATGTGTTTGAGTCTCTAATGAGCATTTCTATAGAAATATGGACTGTTATTTATAATGGTACATCTTTCTTCTGAAACAAAAGAGAATATTACGTTTTTTTTTTTTTGTTTTTTTTTTTAAATGAACAATGAGAACTCAGTTGGTATGGTGTGGAGATACTTAGCTACAAGTATTAATAACTTATACTGCTGATAGCCTGAGCCATTATACTCACAGCTTTTTTATGTTTTTTCCTTTTTCGTTGCAGGTTACTAGTAATTGTTCGGAGTAGAATAATTATGGTTCACATTAGTAGTGGAGAAACACTCGCTGAAATTGAGACCAGAGACAATCCAAATGGTAAATCATCTAAGAAATAACAGTGCTTGTAAATCAACCTTTTCAGTTATAATTCTAATACTGGTAAGAACGACGATTACTAAAGGACATAAGTTTGTTCAGGCTGAACATTGTAACAGTTAAGCAAAACAGTTATTGTGGGGAATTTTTGTGTGGTATTTGCTAATGAATATTGTTGTTAGACTGCTGTGGCATTGAATATCTACCGAACGGCTGCCTCATGTGCTACTTTGTTCTGTCACAGTAATAACTGATTTTAAAATGTTTAGACCCTGCACTAAATAACCGGTATATAAATGCCATTAATCGTTATGAAATTTCAGCATTTACCCAAACATTAAGGCATATATTTTTTATTTGTGTATCTATTGCTATATCTGTCAAATTTCAATGTTTTGTCTTTTGTAGAGTAGGGCAGCTATCCATATGTTAGTATTTGTGAAGAAATATGAATGGCAGTTGTACCTGAAAAACTTTTGGAGGAATATTTGGTTTATATTTCTGTGTTATCAACTGTTTTTCCACAGGCATTTGTGCCATATCACACATTGCAGGAAAATTTGTCTTTCCAGCCAAAAAAAGCAGAGGAAGTATACAAATAGAGGTAAGCTCTTTATCAGTACCAAGGATTTTAGTCCCCAGTTTTATATAACCTCTGTGGTCTTACTGAAAAAAAAAAAAATCATTAAAACACTCACTCACTGTTGAAAAAACGTGTAATTTCTTTGGTTTGGCGACTGCCTGGTTTCATCATGCTGCGCTTCTCATATGTCTATGCTTATGAAATACCTTTATGCACTGTTTAAATTTTATTTCAGGACTTGGATAAAGTAGATGCAGCGCAGGAAAGTAAGCCACAGCTGATTTTTCAAGCTCACAGAAATGATATTACCTGTGCTGCCATCAATGTGTCTGGTGACTGCATAGCCACAGCATCTACTCAGGTTTGTCAATCATTGTATCCAAATATCCATACTTTGCCGAATCAAATAATATTGGAAAAATTTAAGTGTATTCAAGATAAAATCAGAATGTTAAAATCAGAGTTAATAAAAACTAACAAATTTGTTGTCTTTTTCTGAATTATTTCTTTTGTTTTCTTGAACTTATGTTGTGAAAATAAATGACAGACATAATTCTTTTGTACAAGCTCATTGATTTTCCATTGCCCATATGACCGTCGATGTAAGATAACTCCTATAGCTTCATTCTTTTTCTATATTCTTTATTTTAGGGCACAAACATTCATCTGTTCAATACGGCTACAAGAAAGAATATCAAATTGCGAAGAGGGCTTGATAAAGCAAATATTTATTGGTAAGTATCTCCTAGATGCATTAAAGCCTGGATAGCATGAATAGTCTTATAAAAGCCTCCCGTGGGTGGAAATTTTGCTGGAGAACACTTGGTGAAGAAATGTTTATCTCTATTTTGACAGGACTTCTTGTTATTAGAATTTCAATCTTAGAAATGCCAAGGGGCTCATCTGGTCAAAGGCTCTCTCATCATCATACTTTGTTGTGGAATTCTCTTCCAAAAAACTCTTAGTAATAATATGGTATGCATATCATAAATAATCTTAAAAATCTTAGAAAATGATTGTTGATGTTTTTGTAGAAACCCTGACATGCCAACAGTTTTTACGATGCTTCTAAAGTTAACCTAGGATATATACCGCTGTCTCTGTGGTTTGCTTCAGCAAGTGGGGAATTTATGTTTCAAAAATGCAGTCAGTTAGAGTAATTGTCTTTACGTCAGAGAGTGCATGGAAAATTTTGGTAATAACTCTGAACATTAGGAAAATGAAGAAACAGGTGGCCCATGTGTTTTTAAACTATTAAAGACATTAATTTCTGGCTTATAATCTTACAGAAAAGATCATCTTGTAAAACAAAAAGTTTGTTTGTCTTACAGATGCTCATTGATATGATCATTGATGTTTGAGCAGTGCTCAGTTCTTAGCATAGGTCACTACCATTCACTATCATGTCATGCATCTTTTTTCTTATCAATGAAAACTGTGTTGTTGACTATTTGTAATGTTGGAAGTTTTCGAGCTGACCAAACAAGATTCAGGAAAACAAAAGAGGTTTTTTTTTGTTGTTGTTTTTTTGTTTATAGATAAGATCTACATTTATTTGTATAAATTGCAGTTAAAATCTGTCGTCCCATAAATAATAAAATCCTATTTTCTCATTGAAGTCCCCTTTGGCATTTTGCATACTTCATGGGATCAAGTGACATGACATATATGCCCAGCTCAGTTCCTCCTTCAGTTTGCTGGTGCTGTTTATGACATGTAAATATATGGGAATGTGAATGTAACATACACATTACATTTCATCAGCTGTGAAAGGAATTCTCTTTAGACGACAAAGTTTATGTTATGTTCAATGTTATGATATTTTATCTTAACAGTGTTTCTCCTTTCCCAGCTTGAACTTTAGCAAAGATAACAGATTTCTTCTGTGTGCCAGTGACAAGGGTACAGTTCATATATGGTCATGTGAGGAGCCAGAGAAAAATCAAATATCAACGTGAGTTTTCCTCTCTTTATGCTATCTCTTTCTTCCTCTTTCATTCTCAGTTCTTTTTCAGTTTTGCTCTGGTGATGATTCTTTATTTTGACCATCAACAACAAGTTACTTCCCCAGTTTAGAAACACATTTTGTTGAACAAGCATTCTAAAGATGGAACAGAATCTTTTGTATCATGTTATCTTAAATGTTAACCTGTACAATAACAAATAGACAAACTTAATATTTCATTTTACACCATAAATTTTTCATACTTTACATTTCAAACAAGAAAAGCTATAGAGGAAAGTGATTTAGCTTGCGAAAATGCTATTTCTATTTTCTATCTTCTTCTTGTGTTTTTTTTTTTTTTTTTACTTCTTCTTTTTATATGGTAATGGATTCAGTATCAATATCAGGAAATAGCTCTCTCAACTTAGTATCAGGAACTAGATCTTTGGACTCAGCATTGGGAAAAAGAGCTATCATGTTACCTAGAGAAAATATAGAAGCATGCTAGCTTAAATTTCAAAATAGTTTCATTGATTTTAGTACGTATCTGAACAGAAGGGCTCATTTTTATAACTAAAACAAAACTTTTGCTTTGAACCTTATTTTTGGTAGTAGTTTTCCTACTGTAACAACAAATCCAGTGTTTCTGGTCTATGAAAGCTGGATACATGTTAGCCTGCTTGAAGTTGCGTTAACAACTTTAAAGTGCTTGTAAAAAGATCATATCGTTTTCTCATTAGTTAAAACCCCTGCACATTTCATTTAAGTAATAAACATCACTGATCCAAAATGATCTCTACTTGGTTCAAACTTCAGAATGATCTGGGAGACTACCAGCACACTATTTTGGCTAGAGCAAACATTCTAATTGTAACCAAAGTAAATCCTGAAACTCATATTAATCCTTGAAGAAATTATTAAATCTAACAATTAGGGAAAATTTAAATTGTCAGCTTTAAAGAAAGTGCACTTGTAGGTCAAGTTATATTTTCATCACCTTGTTGCATATCATTTCTGAAATTCAGAAATTGATGCAGTCAGGAATTACAAATATTGAATCTCATATGAAACTGATGTGTTCTTGAATCATCAGGTTTGATTTTATCTAGATCTGTCCTCATTTTCATTTAGTTGCAAAGAGATTTTTGTTTTTGTTTGTTCAGTCATGGCCACTGTGTGTCTTTGCTATGTCAAAATCATTATAAATCAATGTTTGGAAATGACTTCTATCCTAGGCGATCTAAACTAACATGCCAATCAGCTGGAAAGTAGGTCAAAGAATAGAAGGCTGATTGGAAGGTGGGGTAAAACTGCCCCTCACCCAGTGGTGAGCGCTCTGCCGGATAGCTTTTCTTGAGGCCAAATAATTAATCTGAAGCTTTTGCATTACACTGTATCAAGATGATCTATGAGCTTTACAACCTATTTCAATAATAATTTTGTCAAAATTAATGGATTTTCACAGAATACTAGTTGATTTCTGTTGAAATTAAAATTATTGTTTTTCGCAGTTCATTCTTTTGGCTTGAGTTGACCACAGCCAGCCGCAACATCCTGCACCGTGTTTATATGAATGTGGCGAGGGATGGTCATTGCGGTCTTCCTGACACTTTAACATTATTTTGTTCTGCTGTTTCGTCTTGGACTAAGCCTTATTTTGGATATTATAATTGTGGGTGACTATGGCCCGTGGGTAGACATGTAGAAATCTTGTGTGGCGGCAATATAGTTATCCTTTCACCTGTAGTCTTGAACACGAGATGCTCTATCTCGTTCTTCTGACAACTAAGAGGACAAGATTTTAAAGAACGTGGGCCATGTCGTGGCTTTTTCCATTGTCTAATCTGCTAGAGATCTAGACTCTGCCTCTGGCTGTCAGATTGTAGGGATAAAGTGAACTTCGATCCGGGAGTAGCAGAGCTGACAACAGTATAAGCAGTATGGGGCGAAAATGCTCAGTTTATGGTTGCAAAACAGAAGGGAATCCCCCGTTTCACTATGACTCATCAGCTCGTCAGCCAATCACAATACCGCAGAATGCTCAGTCATCCCGCGGCATGAATGAGCCCCTAGGCAATCTAAACTAACAGGCATTCACAGAAACCATGAACAGGGGTGGACTATGCTTCCCAGTATTTGAACTTTTCCAACTCCTTCATTACTACCTGTTTTTTACTGGTACTGATGTAGCATGCTGCAGGACAAGACTGATTAAAATTTCACTGACTTTACATCAATTTTTCACATTGACTTGGACATTTCAACAATTGCTCTGAGGCATATGGTAAATATCTTAATGAAGAGATTTTCCTGTCAGCTGCAAAGCAAAAACAATTAAACCAAAAAGAGAAAAGTTGCAAAGCTGTCTGCTCAGTCATCACAGTAATATAATTAACAATTTTGCCTGGCGCCTGTGATTGCTTCACCCTCGGTAAGTTGCTGACTATGAAAGTGTTTTTGTTGTTGTGGTTGATGTCCAAGTCATGAGTTTTACCCTGACTCTCTGCATTCTTACTGTCAATTACCTTCTCCTTGTCTCTTCTGTTCAGAATTGGGGGGAGGGGGGCTTGTATCAGTGTTGCATGAATTATTACTTTTAAGTTACATGTAATCATAATGCACATCATAATATCAGTAATGCCTGCTACCTTTATCAGTCTGTTCCCTGTGCAAAGCTGTTTTTACCAGGTCTGCTTTTGATTATTATCAATATATCCTTTTGATTTTTCTTGAACTGAGTTTTGCATATTCTGCTCATGAAAAATTTTGGGACGATAATATGAATTGTAGGTCTAAAGTGATAATATATAACTTATAGGCTACTTGTTTCTTTTTTCAACAAACACTCTCACAGCAAGATTGAGTATTGCAACAATTCTGGACAGTTAGTAGTCCAAACTAGTTCTAGTATCTACTTTTTTTTTATATGCCAGGCTTACTTTTAAGTAACATGATGTAACTATCGTGTTGAGTAGGTTCAGGGGAGTGCGTGTAAACACTGCTTGACAATGAAGTCAGTTTTTTGCTTTATAATGGGTATAATATTAGTGGGCCTGCATACAGTGTAGGCCTACTACCGGTCACAAGGCCTTCAATACTCAGACCTACTTCCGGCTGGCGGGCCTGTGTTTAGATCGCCTAGCTTCTATTCAATCAAAGTATTTATTTTCATGTATTCCTCTGTAGGTAATTGTTTAAAATGGTTTTGTTTGTTAATTTCATTAGATCTACATGCTTTTGTGTATATTACTTCCACTCATATATGACTACACACCTCTTTTCGTGTTAAGAATACAGCCATAAATGGTTTTTTATTAGTTAGACAATTCAGAATTATGTTCTTGGAATGTGGTAGGGTGATGGGAGAGAGGCAGTCGAGTTTCCATTGTTGTTATTATTGTTTGTCATTATATTGACACAGTATGTCTTATCAGTTATCAGATTTATCTCATGCAGCTATGGAAAGAATCCATTTCAAAGAGGCTTACCACATATGTCAGTCTTTTCCTATCGTCCTTTTTGGGTCTTAATAGAATTTCATTGGTCAGCACTGCTGTGGGGATAATATTCTTTTGAGTCATAAATTTTGTTTGTGTAATGGTTATATTTAAGAAATTAAAAGTAATTAATTGCCTCATGATTTCCTTTTGTTCTCATCATCCTATTGGTGCAATGTTTAAGAGTAATTTTGAATAATATTTTTGTCCAAATGACTCCTTAAAAGGAATGTATGGAATGCACTTGTCTTAGATTTTATAATAACAGATATGACACATTCATAACATGATCATAGAAGAACTTGGTACCGATCTCCAGATTTAATTCTTACTAAGTAGTATTTCATGTTTAATTTACAGTTGCCTAAAAATCATGAGAAAAATCACTCTTTTTTGGATAAAATTGTGCATGTTAGTAGAGTCATTTTCAAAGACTGGATGAGAAACAAAAGAAGTTGATTCTCGGACTCAAATTCTCCTTTTCTGTTTTTTTTTTTTTTTTGTTAATGAAGTTGCACATAATGAACAATACGAAGCCACAAATTATGGGATTTTGGAGTTTTGTTTTCAAGTCAGATTACCTTGTAGCATGGAAAGTCTGTAAAAACAGAAAATTTGTTCTTTCATCTTCCATTAAAAGCTTGTGACTTTGTTTGTGGATGAAACATCGAAATATGAAAAAATAAAAGCAAAATTCTCGTATTTCAAATTTATCTGGTCACATTGTTTTTCATGAGCTTAAATGTTGTTATTTATTGCAGAATAAAATAATAAAAACAACAACAACAAAATGACAACTTTCCTCTCCTCTTTTTTAAACCCAATGTAGCTGATGTCAGTATGTGAGTAGTGAGACAAAATAACAGTTATGATATGTATTCAGCTGTAAGTCATTCTGTCTTAAACTTAAACATCTAAATGTATCATTAGCATTTTTTTTCTTTCTTTTTCTTTCTATCTTTTTTTTTTTTTTTGCGGTCAGATCAAATCAGATAGCTCTGCAATGAAAAATTTCATGTTGTTTTATTTTATTTATTTTTTTTCTGAACATTAAAAATATTTTTTTTTTTCTTTTTTTAATGACACTACAAGATTGATAGAATCAACCAGTTTCATATGGCTCTTGAATATATATTTGTCTGTGGGTGTGAGCTGCAATGTCAAAAAATGGTTGAAACCTGAGAATAGATTATTTTATACAGCTGTCTAAGCTGGGCAAGCTTTTTTAAACAATTTTTATTTTTTTTTTTTTTTTAAAATTTCATACTCTTGATACTGTAGATCTAGTGCTAGAGAGGTGGCAGTCAGAATTTGTGAGACAGTTTACAAAACTGAGTATAAATAATTTTAACATTAACACTTTGCATGCTTAGAACAGAATTGCATATGAAGGGCTTTAGGGCAAAACATGACAGACACCATTTTTTAAAATTTTGAGTTATACCCTTCAATATTGGGAATGGTGATAATGCTGTATGGTAAAGACTTTCCTTTTCACCAAATACGACCTATCTTTCCGCAAATCTTCAGAAAATTCTAGTCCTTAGTGATAAATTTACTAACCACTGGAGAACAAATTGTCATTTTCCTCTAATCGGTTATTCTCGATATTTTGGCCTGAAACCCTCCATATGTTGAATGGTAGAAATCTTTGGAAACATCTGGAAAACACATGAAAATATGCCATTTGAACAATAACATATCCTAGGTTTCAAGATTGTTTGACATGTTTTTGTTTTATTTTGTAATCACAGTATATTTATAGTAATAAGTAAGTATTTTTTTATTCCTTTAATGCCATAGCAGTGAGCAGCCAAAATACCCCTGTTTTCACGTCATTCATGAAAAAGAAATATTTTGCATGCATCAGTAAAGTTTGCGGAGGAAAAATTCTTTTTATGTGTAATGAGAGTTCGGTAAATAGTGTAATAAATAGTAGGCCAATCCATTTAGCAAGAATTAATAACATGATCCACAATGACCATTTTACTTTTTTTTTTTTTAGACCAGCTCTTAATTACTTTCTTTCAGACCTCTGGGTCTTTTTTTTTCCACCATGCTCATACAAATGCATATCTTCTGCAAAAGAGCGGGTTTTTCTAGCATTTACCAGAAAGGAGGGAAAATATGGGATTGCCCCTGATAAAATATTTGATTTGATTTGTCAGATTTATACTATGATAGTGTTGTGCGTTGTTTTTTTGGGGGGATGGGGGGGGAGATATAGGTAACATATGAGTGAGATTTTCAAATATTTTATAAAATCCTTTCTTGTTAATTTGTTTGCCTTTTTATCTCATCTATAACCATTTTTTTTTTTCAGGTTTGCTTTATTAAAAGAAAAAGAATATGATTATCATTTACCTGCAACAAATACTTCATTTCAAAACTGATAATACATAGACAGGGCTCATCCTGATCTTGAAAACAGAGTCAATGATGCTTCCTCATGTTGTTGAGTTTTTTGTAGTAGGTTGTTTGGTCATTTGAGGAAGCCAAACACAAAAAGAACAGCATGAAATAATCCTGATGTCACATTTTTCATGGAAAGAGCTGTCTTTTCAATGGAAAGAGAAATGCATGTTGTTTATTTTGAAAAGTAAACTTTGAAACTCCTGTGATCCCATGGCCAGTAACATCTGATTTCGTCAGTGAAGCCTGGACATCTAACTTATTTCACACAATCACATGAGAAATAAAATATGGTAGCCTGTCTTTTGTTATATTTACTGCAAAGTGGTGTAAGCTCAAGCATACTAGTGAAGACGATCCTAAAGAGAACTGTCAGAGGAATCAGGTGCAGAGGCAGACAAGAGACAAAATTGGGTGGACAACATTAAGGAATGGATTAGTAAAACATTTACAGATATAGGCCCTCACACACAACAGAGAAAGTGGAAAGAACTAGTTTAGATATTCCTTTGTTGGCGCCTCCACGACTTGGTTTGGAATTAATGTTTTTATCAGCCCTATTTCCCTACTTCCTTTTGCCAGAGAGAAAAGGTGTTGATCAAACAGTGAGAAGACAAAAGAAATCACTTTAGTGCCCTTTGCCAGAAACATACAGGAGGAACAATTCGCAGAAAATTGTAGTTTAAAGAAAATGTTTTCTTCTAATTTTTATAATTTCATCTAATTATTTAGTTATCAGTCTATTGCATGACATGAAATAAAGGATTTTTTTCCTCTTTACAGTGCTTCCTCAACATCTCATTTGACTTGCAATGGGAGGTTATAGGACTAGGCACAATGATCTCCCATTGACCAAGCTAGTAGATTTTGTGTGTAAATCATCATCAGTTGTTTATTTCCGATGATTACAAATCGTCAGTCATGTGTTTTCTCTCTTTGTAAATCTTCAGGTTGAAACCACTGGTTGGTCTGCCCAGTGAGACCAAGTCCTATGCGTCTTTCACAGTCACAGCTGAATGTGCTTGTTTGTGTGCATTTGGTGTTGGAGACACCATGTTTGGTGAGTTCTGTCTTTGTGCCTCTTTGCTGGATGTGCACTTAATTACTTTCAATTTTTCTATCCACTGGCACTGTTAGGCCTGGCAGGGAAATAAAGGCACCTGTCAGCCACCAGATAGGTAGTCCGGAGAAGGAACATATCATGAGCTGTAAGTGTGTCTACCATGGAGTTACTCCAGCCAGAGTATCTTTTGCTAGAGAATGGTTGGATGGGGGGCTCTTGCATGAGGCGGCCAAAGGCCAAATCAGAGCTTTATCACAAGGCTGAGCAGGTCGTACACTCAGAAGTAGCTCTTGTTTACTTTTCAACAATCTGAGTGTTGTCATTATTCTAATCTCTAGAGTGAGATTATGTTTACTGTCAATTATTCTGCTCAGTTCATTCCTAGATGAGTTTGCTCATTTCATGAAAAGGGATTTTTGTGAGTTGTTTTTGGTAACTTTCCCTTAGTCTGAGCAAGAATGGCATAAATGTACTCTAGAATCTTCATAATTTCCAATACATTTTCAGATCTTATGGGTGTGTTATTTATGCTGTTAAATCCATCCAAAACAATCCTAAAGGGTTGTGTAAATGAAAATCCTAGAAGAAAATACATGTAACAGCTCACCAGACACCTTCATTAATGCCTCTCTTCTCTTATGAGCCAGAATAATTATATATTTTGCACAGCATATCTTGTTCTTGGATTTTCATTTACATTACGTAAAATGTTTTACAGATATAGACGCTTTTCTCTTTGTTTTCTCTTTACTGGAGTGCATGAAAATTGTAGACATATCAGAGTTTTTTCAAACCATATTTATCTTAGAAGTTTCATCAGAAATATAGCGTTGAGTTCTTCACTGATGTCATTAAACAATTTATAGATCTTGGACGACTTTGTAATGTGGTCTTGGATTCCTCATTTACATCACATTTTAGTCTTACATATTATACTTCATCCTGGATTCCCTGTTTACTTAACGTTTGACAATTATTGGCAACACATGAAAGAATTTCTAGATTCTTGCATCACACGTCCAGTCTTAAACTCCTCATTTACATCATTGTAGTAATCCATGGATCTGCACTATGTATCTCGCCTTGGGCTTTTCATTTATGTTACATATCCATTTCCTAACCTGATCCAGGTTTAAATGAATACCTGACTGTAGACCAAGGAGCTTATACTATTTATACTGGAGAGCGGACTGATGACGTTACATGTTCTGAGTGTGAAGCCATGCCCATGAGGGAAAGAGACCTAGTTAATGCTGTTTACATGTTCATGATTTCATGAATGAGCGAAATTCACACTGTCATTAGTGTCATTATATCATGATTGCAAGTGTGTTGTATTCTGTAGCTCTCGATTTAAAAAAAAAAGAAGCTGTTCATTTACAAGAAAAGATTCACTAGATCAGAATAGGGACCAACTCTGTGTGTAGTTAAGGATGCCAAGCATAGCAAAATGGCAATGCCTCCTTGATCATGGCGTCCAGTGTTGGCACGCGAGACAATGGGTGTACTGTTAAGGCAACGGCATAATCTACTCTCCAGTATTACAGTATAGGCTCCTTGCTATAGACAGAAGATGTCATTGTTAGAATGATAGAGTATAGCATTCTATGCTTCTTAGAATGTTGACAAGCTGTAGGCCATCTGACTTGTCTTGACTGCTATTAGTTGATTATTTCTGTTAACATATCTGTGAATAAGACCAGCTTTCATTAATACGTATGTAGTTATTTATAGTTAGATTTAATATTTCGTTTGCCTTTCTTGGCTTATTGTTTTATCAATAATGCCCAGCTTCTTCCAAATGTTGACTGAGGTCTTATGTAACAGATAATATAGTGTTGATATATTGTGGCTATGGATAATCTGAAGAGTGTGAAATGAGCCAGATTGATTGAAGTAGATAAATAATTGATCTGTTAGAAGGCTAAACTGAAGTCAGCATTATAGACAAAACTAGTCATGGGCATTGTCCCATGTACTGACAAACAAAGAAATTACTACACTCTAGTCCACATGTGGCTTGATTGTGGGGTCACACATCCCCCATCACTCCCCTTCCTGGTCTCTTTGTTCCATTTTACTGTGTTGCCTAATGCTGTGTGTCTCTCTCAAGTGGGCAGTCTGGAGTGAAATTATAACATGAATCAGGGATGTCAAATTTCCTACTTTAGTAGGATTTCCTACTTTGTGGCTGCCATTAATTTCTCAATGAGCCCCAAATCGGGCATTATTTACCATTAATATACTTCAGTTTTACATATTGCTAAAGAATATACCAGGAACTTTTCCTACTTTTTCATGTAGACAAATTGACATCCCTGATGAATACTCATGTGTCCTGGCCCAACATCTTTGATGTTTTTTGTCCTGGAGAGTGTAGGTTCTTGGGCAGGTAAATTATAGAGGAAAAATTCTGTTTCACAGCAGAATCAGATTCAAAGGCAGTGGGTTCTTAGGTGTAGATTACTGTATCTGATATGTCTCTTGCTGGATATGTTGAGTCAGAAAATAAAATGCTTAGAGCCTTTATGGGATGTGAATGAACACTGTTTAAATGCTGTCTTTTATCTGTTATTGTTACATGATACATTTGCTTGGTCATTATCATCATATTTTTTTTTTTCAGCTATCTGTCTAGATGGAAGTTTTCACAAGTATAAGCTTGGGCGAGATGGATCACAGACAGAGACAGGAAAAAATTGTTTCCGAGTTTCCTACGATATCTATCCAAACCTGGGAGAGATGTATGACTGACAGTATAGCATGTGTCAGAAGTTGTGTTTCAAACTGTACATATTCCATTGATGCCATAATTATTACATGTAATAGATGTTTGTGAGCAGTGCATTTGGAAATTCTGGTGCAGTCGTTTTTAAGTAAGATGTACATGTAAAATGATGAGTGCAAAAGGGTGGGTGATAAGTTGATTTTGAAAGGTGTTAAAGAAGATTTACTCGGCTTTTTGCAATTAATCAATTTATTTCTTGATTTGATCCCTTTGTTAGGGTGTGTATGGTGATACATTTTGTTTTCTGTGGTGGGAAAAAATTTGCTAGAAATAAATTCACAAGTGGAGAGAGGATTCTGGACTTAAGATTTTGAAGACCATTCACAGTTGTTGTAAATTGATTGTTCTGTAGTTATTGTGTCATATATATAACAATGATGACAGAATGTTATGCACAATAAATTCGGTAATATGCTTTTGATGCTTTATTTCTTTTTTTGAGCAAGTAATTGAAGAGTTGTTGATTTCTCCTCAATCAAACCATTGGAGTCAGCTTTGGACAAATATCTCAGTTTAAAAGAGTCATGGCTAAATAATTAATTTCTCACAGACTATTGCAACCAGAGCACCAAAGAAACTCAGTGATCTATTGCAACCAGGTTTTCTTTTTCCACCCATCAAACTGCAGCTCTTGATTTGATTCGGGAGAATAGATTAGGCCCTTGGTCTAAATATAGATTCTAAACTTCATAAAGAAGTCCCATACTAGATTAAGTGGTTTCAGAAAGGTTATGATAAGGATTAGGCTTAGGGTTAAAAGGGGAAGAAAGGGGAGATGGCTATTGGATTGAACAGTTTGAGGTCAAAATGTCAAGTTTTATTTTTTTTTTTTTTTGCTATCTATATTTATAGAAAGATGAATTACTTCTGTACCAGATTATAAGTCGAAAATGTTTCTATAACGAAAAATTATTTCAGATTTTTTTCTTAAAATATGGGAGTTTGTCAAAATTCCCTATCAGTCTGAGGAAAAAAATTGTATTGCAAACTCTTGTATTCCACCCTGATTAATAGTAGTAACTACTGAATTTGACATGAGTCTTTTGGGGATTTCTGCTGGTAGAAAAATCACTTCACTTTGGTTTATGAGCTTACTCATTTAAATTCAGTGAGATGAAAGAAAGGAAATCTCTCTTCAAAAGTATATTAGCTTATCAAAAGCCATACTTGTGCCTCAAGAACATTCTAGGAGGTATTAGGGGGTTTTCATATTTCATGCCCATGATTTCTTCAGTGTCCTCTCTGCCAATATTGTAGAAGTTTTGTGCATTGAAGTTTTTTTCAAAGAGTGTTGTAGTCAAAAGATAGCAGGATTTTTTTTTTTTTTCCTTATTTTTCTCTCCCTCAAAACTCACCAACACATTGTCATCAAATTTGGCCCACATACATTCCCTGACATAATACTGCATCTCTTTGACTTTTGAGAAAAAAAGATTTTTAATGAATAACAATGCCAATTTTGTACACATATGATATATGGCATTTTCACAACTTCAAGGGGCAAAATAATCAGTAACTCTTCAATTTGCTCCTGTCACTTTTTAGATATTAGATGTTGGAAATGACTAGCAAAGTTTGGAAGGATTTAGTGTGGTAGTAACAGAGGAGATACATTTGGAAAAAAAAAAGAGCAAAATCCAAGATGGTAGCCATTACCATGGCAAGCAGTCATATTAGCAAGTTTCCAAGGAGATGTCAGTTAACATGTACACAGTAAAATGATCCAAGGTCAAAGGCAAGAAAAAAAAAATGTTTTCATGTGGTCCCCCCCCGAAAATTAGACCACTGTTACCCATTTTGATATGGTCGCATCCTTTTTTCCTTGTCCAGTGACCCTGACATGGCTGAAATGCATGGCTGAAATGATAAACTTTTTCCTAGGGGAGCAACAATTAACAGATCTGTAAATGTAACAATACTGCTTTGCTTTTATTTTATGGAACAAAAAACATGTGGTCATAGATGAGGAGATAAGGTTTATGATTATCTGTTACTGCTGATAATTGTGCAGATCTGTGCTGTTATTGCTTTGCGATATTCCAGTATTAGTCAGCCTAGCATATTTGTAGATTGTAGTCTATGAATACATCAACAATATATTTGCAGGATCAGACATCTTTTATTTGTATCATTGTAAAATCATATGGTATTTTTGCTACTCATTTTTTAAGTCATTTGCGTCAAATCTGAGAACAATTGTGAATTGCTCCTTCTTTTTTTTTTTATATAACAACTATCTTTTTTAGGCATGAGAAAAAGCCCAGGATGTGATATAAAGATACTGTGTCTGGCATGCCATCGAGATTGAAATTAGAACAGAATGGAAATGAAACCTTTGTATTCTTCACACATTGTGAAAGTGAAGGAAATAAGTCTGTAAAGTATAGACTTTTTTGGAAATTGTGATAGATTATGTTCCCTCTCAGCTCAGTTTGGCAACATGTATTTCGTGCTTGCGAGTCTTGTCAGTGATCCCAGTGATTTCAGTTGAAACTGATACAGTTCTGCCAATATCCCAGAAATAAGAATTTTGCATTATTCAGATATTTCAAGCTGATTACTTCTTTATTTTTAAGACACTTCTGAAGGTGGGAGTGTCTGAGAGTTTCAGCAAAATACCTAGTAGATTGGAGCCAAAAACATCAGCTTTATGCTCCAAAATGAAACCAGAACGGCTCTACTAGGAGACTGTATAGGGGGGTAATGAAAATTCAGATACGATTTTCTCATTTTTAATTTTTTTTATTTTTCTTAAGGCTTTTTTATTTCTGAACTGATTAAATTCAAAGCTTAAATATATAGTCTTCATAAATGTGTACTAATAGTGGGCATCGCTTACTTTGTTTCTTGACACCAAAGGAGAATTTGATATTGTTGGGGAAAATTGAGGAATATGCAGATCCCTCAACCCACATATTTCAAAAATTTATGACAAAAATTATATGGCATATAAAAACAAATGTATATTTTTTTTTTAGAGAGAGCTATTTAATTACTATGCCAAGTTCTAAATGATTACTTTGAATACTTTAAGAGCCTTAGGCTTTTGAAAATAACTAATTTTCAAGATATAAAAGCCAAGATGACAGCATTATCATTGCAACCACATGGAAAACAAAAACAAATTTTTACACACTTTCTTCTAATTCGAGCATGCTGAATCTGAATTTAAAGCATTGTCCTTAGTTCAAGCATTCCAAAAATCACTTTCAGGACCTTCAGACCCCCCCCCCCCCCTCTTAACCACTTTAATTAATCTTTGAAATTTGGGGCAATAATTTTGCTTCGATATTCTACACATGGGATGGACAAAATATCCAGAATCAGTTACTTATCCTGTAATTCATGAAAAATCAAGCATTATGCTGCCACACTTTCTCTATTTGCTGCACAATGACTGCACTTTCCATTGTTTCTGCATTGCATTGTTTTGGCATTTTTGGTTGTTTTGTTTTCTTGCATTAAAGTCTGGGAATGTTTTTTTAACCTGGCAAGAAGTTAAAGTACATGTATATTATTTCCATCAAAGGCTAGTAAAAACAGTGTGTTTTTACATCTGTTTTGTTGGAGCCTTGAGAAATGAGAAAGCTGTAATCTGCCACTTGTCTTGTCTACATGAACATGTAGTTGTTATGATCACTGCAATCCAGAGTATTGCCATGAGCACTTGTTCTCCTACTAGTGCTTGTACCTATGGGCCCACAACTAGAAACTAAAATACCTCCACAACTTTTAGTGGCATGGCATGATGTATGTTAAACTACCTATGATTATAGATATTATTTCTTCTTTGTGGACCTAGATGTGCTCATAATATAGAGACAGTCTGAGTTGATGGTGAGCCACCCATACACTTCAGCTACAGTGCAGTGCCACAGGACAACTTTTCAGCTTTTTAGGTAGGATCACAAGTGGGATTTTACCTGTTCTCATACCATCTGTTTAGTCCCCCCCCTGACTGAAGACTGTGGCTATCTTATACTATGCTACACCTGTCTTTTCTACTTTACATAAGGAGAGTTTGAAAGACCAAGCCTCATCTACCCTGACACTAATTTACTGTGGAATTTGACCTTGCGAATATTGCCAAGCTCATATGCTATTTTATCATAGAGAGGTATTACTTATATTGCTATTATATCAGAGCCATCATTCTTGTAGATTTTTTAGTTGTCTTGGCCTTGGATTGGTCAGCTGAAAAATCAAACTGGCAAATACTGCCACAATGTGGAAACCTGTATAGAAATTTATCGAGGCTACATGAAAAAATAGAAGCGGTTTTTATACATTGTGTTCATGTATTTCCACATTGTTTTTCCAATTTGTGCAAAATTCATTACATGTATTCATGACACAGTTAAAAAAATATCTGCCTTATGAGTCCGAAAAGAATGTGAGAAATACAGATTTAAATACGTGTATTGTTAATATAAAATTAAACTTTAACTAAGTGCACATGCTGATATTATATTCTCTTTGTCTGTTTTGTAATAGCAACATAATTATTCTAAAAATAATTTTTTAAAAAAATCTTTTTAATTTTTTTTTTTTTTTGTCCATGAGATGAAGTATTGCCAGTTACCACATTCTTTTTCACCTTTCTTGGCATTTTTTTTAAAAGGCTTATTTCATGCAGTGTGATGGCATTCTTTTTTCATGAAAAAATGGCATTTTTCACAGATCACGCTCAGCCATATAGCTCTATGCCATTGTTTATTCCTGCTGTTATAAACTATCTCTAAGTCTTAAAAGTTGTTAATGGTAGAATCCATGTACATTTTTTAATATGTTTTTATCATCTCTGATTTTGGTACAATCGTGTCCCTGAGAGGT
The DNA here is from genome assembly GCA_038406235.1 of Peronia verruculata. NCBI lineage: Eukaryota > Metazoa > Mollusca > Gastropoda > Systellommatophora > Onchidiidae > Peronia > Peronia verruculata. Next base: position 25,280 of record JBCAUA010041156.1, read on the forward strand.
GGAATAATTTTTGCATGCGAAGGCTTCTGTACAGATGTTTTCACATATAAAAGTACATGTACGTTTTTGTTAATGGATGTTAATGGGAGCATTGAAGGCTCTGACAGGTCAGGCATCTGTGAACCAGATACCACTCTGACCTCCCCATGGATGAAATTTTCAAAAAATCATACTGAGAAGAGCATTGTTTTTTTTTTTGTTTTTCGTTTTATTTTTTTAATGTCAGTCTTCTGCTCTATGAAATTTGATCAAATCATTTATTATCATTTAATAGACTAATATATTGTTGTTTTCAGGAAAGCGTGCCTTTGAAAATACATTATTTGTTTAGATAATATCCTGTTTGTTTTAGAAACTCAGTTGGGTCATTTCATAACATTTGACCAATAAGTTTGCTTGTTTTGAGAGACATGTGGTAGGTGCTTAGCTCTGTTGTTATCCTATAACTTTTTAGAACTTTCATTCAGTCATCTCTTATAATTTGATGAAAGATCTACAGTTTTCTAGAGCCAAATCTTTCTTGGCCAAATAAATTATTAAATTTTTTCTTTCATACTGGTAGGATGGAGAAATCATTCATTTTCATGTTCCATTGTGTTGTTTGTCATGTTATGTGCAAATCATTTTCACTTTTGACTATAGCATCGCATTCATCATACCAAATTAAAGACTGTGTAAAAGAAATGAAGAGAAAAATCCTCTTGTCAAAGCGCTTCACTGCTGGGTTGTGTCCTTTCAAGCAAATT
>JBCAUA010041157.1:0-11949 GCA_038406235.1 Peronia verruculata
ACACATATACACATGTATATCCCCACACACAGTGGCAATTTCTCACGTTGATCCCCACAACAATACCGGGAAGACTCCAGGCCCTGAGTTTCGCTAGGTCAATGCCATAAATCCAGGTCTCCACGAGACACCGGCAACCCTGTTATTATATAAAGCACATCGAACCCCCGTCACATAATACATGTATTATCCCTTTCTGTGGGTACCATTTGTTTTTACTGCCCCAGACGAAAAACATGCCATGAATCATAAATATTTGACAAGGCTCCAGCGAGACTTTCTTCTTGGAATATTGATGTAGTTTTGATCAATTTGTATAGCCTGCGCTTAAGTGACAAAAAAAAATCCCCGAAGCTTGCTGTCACATTTTTCAGATTGCTTGAAAAGAGCTAAATCTATAATTCATTTAGCTGGCACATACACGGGGCTGAGGCAAATGAATATTTATCTGTGTAATGTGTATGTTATGAATGAGTGTTTACTATCAATTGTTAGAAACTGTAGTAAATGTCAAACGTGCATTCATCCGAGGGCATAGTTTTTAAAAAATGATCCAGTGGAACCCGGCAGCATTAGCTGATTACTTGGACTTTTTTAAAGCACACATCTACAACAAAACCTTTAAAAGGCTTATAGACTCGAAAACTACTGACTGAATGTATCAAACTCAAATTTGGCATGCACAGTTATGAAGATCTGTGTTTCTACTTACAAAAAAACTCGCAAAATGCTATTTATCTTTGGTATTATTCTAAAAAGGCTATAGCTATAGAACAGTAAATTTGCGAGAGTGTTCGATCCGAATTGTGCGTTTGATAGAATAGCACATGATGCTATTGTTCTTCAGCCTCCTCTCACAGAACATCTAAAACAACATTCATGTTTTCTTTTTGAGTAACGTTCAGTTTAATCATCCAGAAGACCAACATCGAGGTGCACACGCCTAGCCATTCACTTCGAGTCGCAGGGCAATGTTTATTTGATATATATTTTAAAATTCTCCATCGACGGCCTTGAGTTCTCTACTGGTTGTTTAATAAGAAAAAAATATAAGACTGGGCCGAAGAATTCTGAAAAAAAGTGGCTTTATCAGGATTATGTTACGTCACAGGAAAGAAAAACACACTCGTGAAATTCTTGGCTATTTGTCGGTGACTTTGTATCTGCTATGAAAGCTCATGTGGCGTGGCAGCCCAAAGATGGCAAGACACACACGCCAACAAAGATGAGTTGTGAGTAGGCCTGTGCATGACCGGTCATGATAACCGGTTAAACCGGTCATGGACTCATGAATGGTTAACCGATTATAATGACCGGTAACCGGTTACGTTCCCGGTCATGATCAGCCATGAAGTGAGGTTAAAGCAGTCATCAGATAGCTACATCAGTGTCTTTGAATTTAGAAAAACTCCGGCCGTCAGCGACACGCGATCGTCCCATTGTCACCCTTCTCGTACCACTCCCTCTGCCTGTGAGCTTTTTATTATTGTTATTATTATTATTATTATTATTATTAAAGTGAAAAAAGGGGAAAAACTGCGGTGAGCTTTACTCAGTATTTAACCCTAGAAGTGCCAAAAGGGCGAACTGCTGAGGTGTTGCTTACAGTGCTTTGCATGCGGCTTACATTTTAGACAACTGTAAGAGTAAGAGGAAATTCATTACATACGTGTACTGTCATTTGTGTCTACATTGTAAATTCCTGAACATGGATCAATATCATTGACGTAACATTGCATTCTGGGTGTTTCTTGTGATTCTATTAAGGTTAAAACCATTAGAATGATAGACTTCGAGGCGCTGGGCGCACGCTTTGAATTTCCTCGTCTCCCACCATCTCCCCTCCCCGTGGTATGTTGTTACAAAATTCCAACTTATGAAGGGATCTTTATTGTTCGCTATTTAATTAAATTTAATTTATAAGCATTATATAGTATTAATGGATATCGAACTGCAATAGAATTCGCCCCCTGAGCGATCTGCAAGGTCAGACTTGTACAATATTGCGTTTCACACCCTGTCAGAGATCAAGTGAGGGAAACTCAAGGTGAGTATTGATCGCGACTTTTTTTTTTTTTTTTGATCGGACTAAGCTTAAAGCCATAACCATAACTGGTGTGACGTCACACATGGCAAAGAGAAAAATGTTTAATGGATAAAATAACCGGTGACAGACGGTCATGGTGCAGGTTAACCGGTTAACCGTCGGTCACGAACATTACCGGTCATGCACAGGCCTACTGACAACTTCATTTTAGGAATTCATTTTCACATAGTTAATGTTCATAATTAATGATGCAACAAGGACACACTTTTCTTGTGTTATGTTATTTTCCGCAATGAATATCTAATCCTATTTGTAACGACTGAGAAGATGAACAAACCATTTTTATGCATAGTGTTAGTTCCTCACAGTTGCTAATACTTGTGCTTAGAAAGTCATTTCGTTGTTCTTTGCTGGGATCTGTCTGTACTTTATCTGCCAAGCAATCAAAAGTAAATGCAAATTTACCCGTCTTGAACCATCACATGCAATTTCCTTATGATAGGTGATTTTCTGGATTGGAAAAGGTTTGGTAAAAGTTATGTGTGTAAAAATATAACGTATGAATCCAGAGTTAAAAGACGCCAAGCTACAGGAATCGGACTCTGATCAGATTTTGTGACCAGCGCTAGGTTCAAATTGTATTGTGAGTTCTCATGTGATACAGACATCCTGTTCCTTTGCTTAGATTGTGACATCCTGTTCATTTGCTTATATCTATGCAACGTCTATTCTCAGTGTGAAATTTCTGATTTTAACAACAGCCACACAGCACAAGAAAACGGACTGATCAATTAACTATCTTTGCGCGTCGACTGAACAGTCAAGAGATGTTGAGCCTTTGTTTACAATGCCGTTACTTTAAGCAAATACGTTAAGCTAGTGGGGCCTGTAGTCACATGAAGATTCTGAATGCCTTCATAATGGGATTAACACTGTGTCTGTGTGAATTTATTGTTGATTTCACTTAATCTTACTCCACGTTACCATGATATCCAGGCTTTGTCCTTGACGTAGAAATTATCAGTCTTATTTGAGTCAATATAAACATAATTCACTGAAATGCATCATTTCCTAGGAGTAACAATAATTTTAATTGATGCACAAAATCATTTACTTTCCAAGCTTGTATCTGTTTTGCCTTTCTTGTTTTTCTTATTTCTTTCTCTCTCTCTCTCTCTCTCTCTCTCTCTCTCTCTCTTATTTTTCGTGTGTCCGCAGCTGCGAAAACTATGTATTCTAAATTTGGCACTCTTATCTATAATCTGTAGATCGAGATAGCTTTTGTTAATTATTGTGTAAAGTGTGAAATGTTTAATTGTAAGGGGGGGGGGGGGGTGTAGGTCCTGAGGGTGATTTTTAGAATGTTTGGACTAGGGATTTTTTAAACTTCGAATTCAGATTCGGTATGTCCAAATTAAAGGAAAAGTGTGGAAAGAAATTTGTTTTGCATCCGGTTTCCATGACAGCGCCGCCATATTGGATTTTGTGTTTTGAAAATTAGCTATTTTCAAAAGCCTAAGGCTCCTAGAGTATTGAATGGAATTGTGTGAAGTTTTGCACATGAATAATATGATCCTGTCTAAAGGACAAAGTGCATTTGTTGTTTCTTGATATATAATAGGATATTTTTTATAAATTGTTGAAATATGTATATGGACAGATGTAACTTTTTCGCAATTTTCCACCAATTATCCAATTTTCCTTCAGAAACGGAAAAAGAATTTCACAAAAAGCGATGGTGTTGGTGCCGTTCTGGGGCATGAAACATGTTTCTGGTCCTAAGCATTACTTTTCTGTTATGAGAAGAGTTGAAGGTGTGTAAAAATAGGAAAATTCCATTTTTCATGTTTTAGTCTTAAAACCTTATTTTCAGGACCTGTACCGCACCCCCCCCCCCAGCCCCCTCTAAATTTTACGCGTGGTATCCAAATAACAGAATCAAAGAAAAAAAAAATTATCAGTCTGTCACTATCATACATCATTTGCGGATACGAGCAAAGCAGTAGGATAGAGGAAGAGGAGACAGTGTAAGGAGTATTTTGTAGACCACACCAGGTTGTATTGGTGGAACTAAAGTATAAATTTATTTGTAGTAATCCCCACAGGAAAAAGAATGACAAAGATGGCTACAGCATAGCTACTTAACTATCTTTATAAATGCATACCTTTAAATAACATGCATGAAAAAATAATAATGAAACAACAACAATATAACACAAAACGATGATATTCAAAATCTTGCCCACTGATCATACCTTGTATCTGGTAGGGGATTGGGGGGTGGAGGCGTCCTGAAATATCCCAACTGTGAAAAAACAACATTTTTTCCCTTTTTTTTTCTTTTGTTTTTGTTTGTTTTCCGGTATTATAAAAAATTAGTACATCGATCTTGAGGTGCTTCACCTATCGTCAATCAACGAATGGCCGACCCACTCTCAATCAGATTTTGGCTCACTCTGGTTGCTCTATGCATCGACAAATCATTGCTCTCTTTGTTCGAAGACAGAGAGGATAAAGATTATAAACAATTGACTGTGAGCTTTTCTAGTCATATCTTGAGCCACAATCATATATGTTAGGGAAAGCCAGGATTTCCTGTTATTGTTTAAAGAAATAAAAAAAAAAATTAATGCCTTTTTCTCTAAACCCGATTGTTCCACACTATCTAGCAGTCTACTTTCTTTTCAAATTTTTTTTACCGATTCTTACAAATTTGACGTAATGTGTATATCATTTTCACAACAAGACTGAAAAACAGTACAAATGAGCATCCCATTGAGTTTGTATGTTTTAAAGAAAACTATGATAAAAAGGTACGAAGTTTGAACTTCCAGGATATGACATTTTGAATTTGTATTTTACGAATAAAAAAAATGTAAAAAAAAAAAAAAAAATCAAAACATGTACTCTTATAGACAATATGCCAAACATTCAGTTGACTAAGTTTGACAAAGTACCATTGATACGTGTCGGAGCAGACAGATTTCAATTAATTTGAACAAGATTTGTAACAAGAATGAATCAGATTTACATCAAGATGCATTCTGAGAAAAGAAATTGGCTCATAACATGAATAATTTTACTGAGAAAAAAAAGGAAATTGACAATAATAATAAACAGAAAACAAAAAAGTACATTGTCATGATGTGTAATAATTTGTTTTAAACTGAGCATTCTGAATAAAAGTGGTGACAGTCTTTTATAGGAAGTAACCAGAGATGAGACATAACTCTCCACAGGTCTTGTCTCACCAGATTAAGTAAATGGACCAGATCAGGAGAGGTAATGAGGAGTACAGGTTATAGGAGAAGGGGGGGGGGAGGCTAGAGGATGTAAGGGAGGGGGTAGACATGGTGTGACTGAATGGTAGCTAAAAGGTGACAAGAACTTCATAGCAAGTTCCACAATATTACATAGAAGGAAGCATATATTAACATCAATATTTCTCAGTATATGTACCCACACAATAATATAGATGAAATCTGCCCGGCATATATTAAATAATATACGAATCTGTGATTTAAAAAAATAAAAACTAAAAAGAAAAAAAATTAAATTAAATAAATATATGAAGGGGACAAAAACGTATAGATTTTTATTTTTCATTTTATTATTATTATTATTATTATTATTATTATTTAAACGGTAGAATGAAAATTCTGACTGAAATACAATAAAAGCGTGTCATTGAAAAACTATCGAAAGCAACATCTACTGTAACTAAAATCTCTCTAAAGTGTTCTAAAATTGAGATCATTCCCACCATTGTGAAAATAGAGGTTGTAATTTCTTTGAGTGGACGTTTACTTCTTAGATGTGTTCACTTTGAGATGAGTGAAGAAGAAAAAAGGGCGAGGGATTGGCGCCCATTTTAAATGAATTTCATTGTTATACTAAAGATTCAGTCAGTTCTATTTCTTTGGTTCATCTACTCGGATTACATCAGTTCACAAATGACAGTGCCTTTTGAAAGTCATAATAATGGTTCAGTATCATAGATAATACAATTTCAATGTATTGGATTTCAGAAACAACACAATGTCTTCAGCTAAAAAAACAAAAAAGTAAAAAAAAAAAGCTGGTTTTCAGTCTGTTTGGACGGTAGTATGGATTTATGTATCTATTGACAAACGCTATTAATATTATTATCATTTTATAAAATAAACAAAATATGTCCTACCGGCAACTAACTAACAATTGAAAAAAGCAAATAACATTTATATAAAATTTATATAAAAACATATAACATATATTGAAAATTAGTGCCAAATTTTCGAGTCAACTTGATCCTTCTTCAGGGCAACAAAGTAAACATATAAAAATGTAAATATCTATTGTGTAAATCATTATTTTGGTGCTTTACTGGAAATGTGATGTAGCTACAAATACAGTGACGTTTGATATTTTTGAAAAAAAAAAAAGGTTTTGAGGTTAAAAACAAGGATGACAATGTTACCAAGATAACAGTTTTTATACGTTAAATAATTCTACCATCTTAAAATTTTCCCTCATTAAGCTTCAAATGAACGTTCATCTCTTAGCCATCGCGTTCAGAACATATGACCGATCAAATAAGAATGTGATAAAACAATAAACAACAATGCCATCAACAAGACAAAACAACGGCCATGTTTTGTATACAGAATATCAATGCAGACCTATGAGAAAAATACATCAATTTAAAAACAAACAAACAAAAGAGATACTTTGATGTGTAAAGTAAGCAGAACATATCATTTTCAAAAGGTCCATGGAGGAACCAACACAGATAATTTTCAAAGCCGGATAATGTGATGTGTCATAAAAATGCAATCTCCCAATACCTATTAATATTGGTCACATTTAATGTTCCTGACCACAACAATTCCAAGAAAGGAAATTACAACATTCTGGCCACATCAAAAGATACAACACCATCTGTAAGGATATACTGGAAAGGAAGATCGAGAGAAAACGGCAGAGAGGAAGACAGCCTAGAATGTGGACGAATGAAGTGAAAGATTGGAGGAATCTATCTATGGAGGAATGCACCAGAAGAGTAGAGGATAGAGAGAGATGGCGAGTCAGGTCAAGTCGACCTGGAAACACAGGATTAATGGTGAGTGACTGGAGATTCGTGTTCCAAAACAAAATAAAAGGAAAAGATTTACCCTAGGAATGTTGCGCAGTGTCACAGAACAATCATTTATGATTATTGCCCTTGGTTTTACTTAACGTTACTTTTACTAACTTGTGATTACTGCCCTTGCACTTTACTACAAACAATACTTCATATTCGACTGAGCAAAAAACTGGAAATCCCCGGTGGAGTGTTTGAACGTGCTGCTAAATTTAGAGGATTCACTAATGTTTGTTACCTCTCCACCATGAGATCCAAGAACAATTATATTATCACCGTTCTCGTGCATTTTTTATGTGTTTCTTCTGTCAGTGGTAATGAAGAGTTTGAAAATTACTAAGCTTAGACTGGGATTTTCAGCAGTTCGCTTTGTTGGGACAAATCTTTTATGAACAATACTCTAGCAGGCTGAAGCACATTAAAGTATTCCTTATTTTAAATTTCATAAAGAGCTAAAGAGCTTTATTCATTTTTTTTTTTATTTGATTTGATTTTTTATACTTCTTACTTTTATTTTTCTTTTCAGTTTGCTTTAAAACAATAATCCTGAGACCTTTAACAGTTTCAAACTCTCGTTGGAATAATAGTCAACTAGACTGGCAAATTGACGCAGCTGTTTCTTTCACATCCTTTCCCATCGTCTCTTGGACAAACTCCACCAGATCTCATTTGAGACAATTTTTGTTGCATGAGTCCAATCATATTTAATCCTATAAAGTTCCACTGATGTGTTATAATGAAACTGATATAAAGGTAAAATTACTTCAAATAAAAGATGGATTTTTAACAGTCTAAAATGAAATTACGTATAAAGACCGTATATAGTTAAATTAAAAGAGTCCATAACGAACAGTTTTCCTTTCTTAAAATATGATTTGCTCGCGTTTCTGTGTACCGAAGCTTATCTTTATATCCATGTCGGATATAGTACCTCACTTTGGCTTGGAGAAGTTTAACAGGTTAAAACGTCATTAACAAGTACTCTTAAAGTGTTCGAAAACGACACCTTGTGGATTTTGAATTTTTTAGAACAGGAAGGAGGGGCGAGGGGGTATATTAGGGTTTACGTTGAAATCGGGTTTTTCCTCGTTTTTCTGGAGTACTTGACCTCTTCTGATATAATTTATATAAATATATATATGTGAGTGGGAATTACGATTTATCAGTTTAAATGTGATTTTCACATTCAAACTATCGAAAGCTATCCATCATGATATATCTTATTTGAAAGGGAAATCTGACCAATAAATATATTGAGGACAATGTGTGATAAAATAAAATAGTGATTTTATTAAAGTTCTACTTTTGCTTTCAGTGGCTTACTTTTTTTTCTATAGCTATATGATTGTAATTTTTTCTATAGATATATGATTGTAATGACAGATCTTCTTAAAAACGAACGATTTGACATCAACAATTTTGGAACAGAATTAGAATAGATAATGTCAAAAATCTAAATCCTTGTGAAATGAAACAATACAATAAACCAGATTCAAATAGAAAAGTATTACTTATAAACTTTATTTTGATGGCTGGCTCTGAATTGACACGAGTTTAGATTACAATTTTGATGGGCATCTTATAAGTCATAGTGAGAACGTTCAAATTATTATGACCTACAATAGATTTTTTGCTTGGTTCAAACAACTTATGAAGAAAAAAGAAAAACGACAATTTTCGCATATTTTGCTTTTTTAGGTAACTAGCATAAGTTAGATTTCACTGTCCGGTAGACTTAAATATTACTTTTTATTTCCCGGGAAAATAGAAATTGTCTGTTTCAGTGTTTCTTTCTCTCTCTCTCTCTCTCTCTGTGTGTGTGTTTCGTTTGTTTGTTTTGTTTTTTTTTCTTTTTTAGAAGTTCTGTGGCGGCTATGAAACATAGAAATCTATTTACGAAGACAAAATGAAAAGGCCATGCATCAGTTTCTGTTGCCTACTTGTTAAGGTTTGCAGTTCTGATAGTCTGGCTCATTCCCAGTCTTTCTGTGTGCAGATTTGGAGGTAACATCTGTGGACATGAAACAGCCCTAAGGTTAAACCTAGCTGTAATAAAGACAAGAGAAAAAAAGAAAGAAATAAAAAGAAAGAAATAGAAGAAGAGATGTACAAGAAAATAGAAAAGTAAGACTAGAACTAAAGAAAGACAGAGAGAGAAAGAAAGATCCTAAAATACGTCTATCTTTTAGAGTGATTAGTAGAAAGACCACTATTTATACCGACCACTATTCTTTCCAACCTAGTCATCCACTTACTTACCCTCCAGCCTGCCTTCCCACCTACCTACCTAGCTATCTGTCTACGTATCCAATATAGTTATACGTAATTATCCGATAACTATGAAAAGGTAGATCATAATGATTATTTTTCCATTTAGCTCAAAATTTCATATCAATTTTTCTAACTGAACCCCCCCCCCCCCAAAAAAAAAGAGGAAATACCTACCGGCTTCGGTCTCCTCATACAAATGATAGTCTTCCTCCTCTACTTTTGAGGCAGTGCAAAGAGCTGAGAAAGTTCTGGTGTCAGTCCCGTCCTCGGGTACAGGGGTCTCAGATCTTTTATATCTGTTCTTAGCTCTTTGCTGGGGAGCGATAGGATTCTCGTAACCTCTGACATCCTGTGCTTGAGTCTTGGCCTGTGACTCACGGCGTCTGTGCATCACCAGAACAATGATGGCTATGATGACCAGGCACACGGAAAGAACAGCAACTGCCAAAGCAACACCACTGATGATCTCCACTTGATTCAAGTTGTCAGATTTGGGTCCTAGAAACAGATGCAAGGACAAGAAATTGGGACATCAGTACATGCTGGATGACTAAAAAGAAACATAACACCATTACGAAAGACAACACCTATTCTTAATAACAAATGTAACATATTATCATTGCACTGCATTCGTCTAGGGATTCAAAGAGATGACAAATAGCTTCAAACATAGATCAATCAACTTAATAAGTACTCATATAGCATTGTGTATGAGTCTTTTATTTTTTTTTTTTTTTAGGGGACCTCTACGATAAAGAGTATTTTCTTTTATTTATCTTTTACTATACCCCTCCATCTTGTAGCAACTTTACCCTGACGGCTTGTAACCTGCAAGTAGCCGTGAACATAGAAGACTGCACAGAAACGTGCGTGTACTTTTACTTACGTGTTTTTATTTCAATCGTTGTCATCGAGAAAGATCTGTCGACATGTAGTACTCTATAATACGTCGTATATCGAACAGTAGCCAGAATGCTGAAGTTGTACTCCATGTCTGGCTCTAGACTAGTAACTTGACCGCCATAATCTGTGGCTGTTACTTCACGGTATTTTCCTGGCTGGACATGTATACTGTGATCTATGCTGAAATACTCGGATGTATTTGGATTGACAAAGTCCCATGTAAATGTGACCGAGTTTTCTGACACTTCTGTTGTTACATTGTGAACCTGTATTGAGCTAACTGTGGAGATGGCAGACATAGGGTGAAGACGTTTTGTTAACAAAAACGAGAGTTTTCAAACTGTCATATTTCTTACAATATAACATACCTTATTATGAACAAAAAGAAATATATAAACAAGGAAACATGCAGAAAATAGCCAGTTTGCTGAAAAGAAATGGAGAGACAACCGCTTGAGAAGAAATACTCAAAATATGTGCGGACCAAAAAAAAACGTGGAACAGCGTGAATCATTACTACATACAAGTCAAGATACAGAAGAAGTACAATGGTTTACTATTTACTAAAGAAGATATAAAACTTTCCCTGGGGAAAGACGAAGAAAAGAAAGGAAAGGCACCTGGAAACGATGAGATCATCAGCGATACGATTCTAGCAGGAGGTCAAGAAACCATCAAATATATAACAAGTGCATTCAATGAAATACTCAAGACCCAAACAATCCCCGAATGCTGGAAAGAAGCAAAAATCATTACATTGTTCAAACAAGGATACAGAAGAGATATCAAAAACTACAGATCTATAGGTCTATAAGCAGGAATTAGGAAAAACTATTCAACAACAGACCATCTAGATGCTCTTGGACAAGCAACTGAGAAGTGCCAGGAATACAATATAACCTTATGCGTGGGATCCATTGATTACGAGAAGGCTTTCAATTCCATCGAACACTTTGCAATTATAAATGCCCTGAGAAAACTCAAGTGTAAACGCGACATATGTGAAACTGCTGGAAAACATATATAAAGACACCTCAGCAAGAGTTCACATAGACAATCATGTATCAGAAAAATTGACTATAGAAAGAAGAGTCCGACAAACGCAAAATTGTTTACAACTGCCATGGAGAAAATTTTAAATCATCTGATCTTAAGAACGGAATAAATATTGATGGGGAGCACATAAATGGCCATAGATGTGCCGACAATGTGGCACTATGCACAGAAAATTCAAAATAGATGGAAAGCAACTTAAATAAACTAACCAAAAACAAAAAGGTGTGACTGAACATCCACAGAGAAAACAAAAACAAAATATATGACGAACTATGAATCAAAAGAAGATATATATTTGGAAAAGAAAACCATCGAAAAAATATCACAGTATAAATATCTGGGTAAGACGGCCAAGAGGAAGGTGGAGAGACGACATCGAGAGAGCGGCTGGTACAACCTAGGTGAGGAGGGCGAGGGACAAAAGAGGTTGGAAAACATTGTCAGGGAGCTATATCGAGCAGTGGATGAACAATGCCTAGGTGAAAGGTGGAACAATTAAAGAGAATACATCGTTCTGGGCGCTCTGGCTTTCTGTAACTGACCGTAAACAGGG
>JBCAUA010041168.1:0-11949 GCA_038406235.1 Peronia verruculata
CTGTCTGTTTGTCTGTCTGTCTGTCTGTCTGTCTGTCTATCTATCTATCTATCTATCTATCTATCTATCTATCTATCAATTTACCCCCCCCCGCCCTCCCCCCAAATGCAAACAGATGCTCCTAAGTGCGAGCCAAATACAAAATTGTTTCCCTTTACTTTGTGATGCAACATTTTTATTTGCCTATACTTTCTCATGCAATACTAGGCCATGATAGACACTCCTATATTACGTACTCTACAAGCCTTATGTTTCTGAAAATAGTTAATGTCCAGGACATATAATCCACTGTGGTTTCGTTGTCATGGCAACAGTTACTGGACACAAAACGACAACAACAACAAGATTCCCACACTTCTCCGCTCATTTGAACATGCTGAATCTGATTTTCAGTTTAAGAACTCCCGAATTAGAAAATTTAAGAAGAAAAAAAAAACTCTCGTTATTCTCTCCTCCCCCACCCCCTCCCCCCTCGTTCCCTTTTAATATTATATTACCAAACTGTACTTCTGATTTCTCTATAAGCCCCAAGAGACCTAAACGTTGGATTATAATGAAGCCTGATCTTCACCAACCATTTCTTGTCTCTTGACCTCTCTGATGTTCGGAAAGAATGCTTGGACAAGCGACACCTGGCATCTTGTCCTCGTTGATGGAGTATAGCGGTGACGCACCAGTCCACCACCGTGTGTTCTGGCAAACGTTAAGACCAGGACGGTCCAGTCAGGACATGTGAATTTTTTTTTTTTTGTTCGTTTTCCCAAGGACTAAATGACGTGATTTGGCATGGTTCCAACCACGAAATCTCTACCCCCGAGGGGGCCCGCCCGGAGTTTATAAGTAGGTTCTCTGCTCCCACCTGCAGGTGGTGTGATGCCGCCATCGGTGGGGTGTCTCCCATGGCGTGCCATCCTCGACATTCCAGGGGAGACAGCTATTCTCTCTTTCTCCTTCCTCCTGTCTTCTAACCCCCTTTCTTTCCTCTCTTCTTCTTGACGTCTAAACGTATCTTACCGTGTTTGGCCCAGCGTAGCTCGTAATCGTGCTGATGTGTCGTTAAACCCCAACACAAACAAACAAACAAACTAACCACTAAATCTCTGATTCTGAATCTGGCGGCCTAACCCCTAAGCTACCGGCAGCATCGGAATCACAGAGGGATGGATGGAATGTGTGCAGTGTGATGACGAGCGTGTATCTTGTATAAAAGCACAAATGGATATCTCGTAATTTGTCTCTGTCATTCTATTTCGGGAACTGTGTGCAACGGATTCCTTCTTATCGATTTTCTTTCCCTTGATTAACTTCGGAACTAGGCCAAAGTCATTATGACCTGCTCAACTTTTTTCCTCCCATTGAATTGATCGTGCTGTTGTTGTTGTTGTTGTTGTTGTTGCTGTTGTTGTTGTGACTGAGCAGGTGTGAAGGAGAGGTAGGGCATTACATGGATTTTTACCGTTTAAAATTTCAGAACTATGTGGAATGAAAGGTATCAAAGACATAAAGCATACAGTGCTGAACTCAATAATAATAACAATAATATTATAATAATAATAATGCCAACAACAATAATAGTAGTAACAACAATAATAATAATTATAGCAGTAACAGTAATAATAATAACAATATTACCAAAATTAATAATCACAGAGAGCATTTATATCCCCATACGTTACAGGCTCTAAGCGCTTTACAATCTATTATCTCGACAGACCCATAGAAGACACTCAACGTTCTCAGCTTCCTGGGAAGTATACAAGGTGGCTGCCTGTTAGGCGCTCAAATCCTTATCAATCTAACAACACCAGTCACTGTCTATAATAATCGGGTACCTATTTAAGCCTTGGTCGATTCAGGAAATGTTTGTCAACTGTCTTCCCCAAAGACAAAATGTCGGGACCTGTCAGAATTCGAACCCGAGACTTTAGATCCCGAGTCCGACGGCCCAATCTCTAGGAGATCATCCTGTTCTTATACTATCAAGTTTATAGGCATTGAATGAAATCGGCTTCGGGTCGGCATTGACTATCCTAGCTTTGAGGCTTACGTGAAACTACTCACGGAATGTGCTCCGTCATTTTGCGTTTTTCACGGTTGTATCATAATATATATTCGCTAGACATTCCTCCGCGTGCTGTCATTTCCCTGTGTCAACAGTCTACATCTGCTTTTCATCCCTGAGATATAATATCCAGTCTCTGATTTCTCCTATAGGTAGAAGATCCGGATAGCTGAAACAGTCCTGTGTTTTGATACAAGCAGGAAAGGCGGATGGGTAGATGTTTTGGTACATGGGTGATGAGTTTCGGGTGGATGATATAGATTAGGGGAATCCTCGTTTTCTTCTTCTTCTTCTTCTTCTTCATTATTATCTATCTTCTTCCTTTTTTTCTTTTTTAATTTTACCTTATCTTCTTCTTTTTCTTCTTCCTCTTCTTCTTCTTCCTTTACTTCTTCTTCTTCTCCTCCTCCTCCTCCTTCTTCTTCTTCTTCTTCTTCTTCGTTGCCGCTGTCATCTTTATTTTACTATAACCTAATTTTCCAGAAATACAGCAGAAGATGTAGAGCATGTCCGCTGTTATCTAAACACTATTTATTGGATGTGTTACCGTTCAGCCTCTCAAACTTCCCCAAAAATGCATTTGCTATATCATTTTAGTTAGAATCTTCTGCAGAAAGCCGGTCGGGCGGGGGGGGGGGGGCACAACAGCTCTGTGGTTTGGTGTCTGCTCATGGAGAAAACAGGCCGGGATCGACTCGTGGGTCCTGCATCGAGGGATGGAAGGACACGCGAAGATCGAAAGCCCTGCATTTTTTCGGTGACTCAACTGTCCCCTGGCTTCCACTAGGAAGGGAATCCCGACGTTTAGCTTCCTCGGATAAGGCGAATATATTTCGGAGGGCCCGTGATTACGTTACGAACGTTAAAGAACCCTTGGCAGTTCAAATTCGATGGAAGAGTAGGCTGCGTGCCGCTGTCCGGGCAAAGTCTCCAAATTCCAAATTTCTACCCACAACATTTCTCATCAGTAACTGACAATTTCTAAATGCCGAGATAATCCTACTTTCTTCGAATTGAAAGGCTTAAGAAAAACAAAGAACGAGAGACGGTCTTGAAACAGGGCATCCAACTTATTGAAGCTCAGGCTATCTTTGATTTATTCGCGTTCTGACATTATTTTGTTTATCTCTCTCTCTCTCACTCTCTCTTTCTCTTTCTTTCTTTCTTTCTTTCTTTATGAGCCCTTTTCTTTTTCTTCCATTTCTCTAGAGTTTCTCTCTCTCTCTCTCTGTCTCTCTCTCTCACTCTCTCTCTCTCTCTCTCTCTTTCGCCTTTCTCTCTTATTTCTGTTTTGAACGTCCATGGCCGTGAATTTACGCCCAAGTACAAGAACCGAAGTCAGAGAAACACCTCGCTGATTTCAAACATCGAGCATCGACAACGACAACAACAACAACAACAACAACAACAACAACAACATAAGGTCTCAAGTGGACATTACCGCCTTCCGTGAGCATTAGTCGACAGCACCCTTAGGCAGGTGGGAAAGTTCGACGTCAGAACCTCTTCCCCTTCGACACCACCGTCTTCTAATTCCTCTACATAATGCTTATTCTTCTTTTTGTTCTTCCTCCTTCGTGGTCTTCTTCTTTTTCTTCTTCTATTTTTCTTTTTTTTTATATATATATATATCTTCTCCTGTTTCTTCTTCGAAGTTCATTCTCCCTGGCCTTCTTTCATTTTTCTTTATCGCCTCCTTGGTTCTACTATTCCTATGCCGTACAAGCTCTTGTAGAAGTTCTTGACACCTCCAAGCCCTGGTTGAAGGCCCGACCCTAACACCCTCTTGTCGACAGCTTAAGAGCGTTCGCTGACAACCTTGTGGAAATAAAACCAGGCAATTTATCAGCCGTTCTGATCAACTACTGGAGAGCCTTGACTCTACTACCAGCAATATCTGTCACTTTTATTCCTTTTTTTTTCTTTCTATCTTTCTCTTCTTCCTTTTTTCTTTCTATTTTTCTTCATTTTCTTTTACCGCGTCGTTTCTTTTTGTTTTTTCTTTGCGTCTTCTTTACCACTGCCTTCCTACCAACGCCTGGGTCAGGGGTATATAAGTAGGTTCCGTGCTCCCACCTGCAGGCGGTAAAAGCCCTCCATCCGCGGGGTCTCTCCCACGGAGTGACATTCTTGCCATTCCAGAGGTGACATCTCTTCTCTCTCCTTGCTCCTGTCTTCTGTCCCGTTCTCTTTCCTCTCTTCTTCTTGACCTGTAAACGTATTTTACCGTGTTTGACACACTATAGCCGTATTCATGCTGGTGTGTCGCTAAACTCCAACACAAACAAACAAACAAACAAACTCCTGCCTTTTTCTGTTTCCTCTTTCTCCATCTGTTTTCACCATCTGCGATGAGAGAAGGAAAAAAGAATTAATGAAGTGAAGAGAAAAGGAGGAAAGACAGAAATAGGGAAAGAAAAAAAGCAAAAGACGAAAGAATGACAGATTGAAGCAAAAAGGGAAAGAATAAAAGGAAGAAAGAAAGAAAGACAGAGAGAAGGGAAGAAAGACAAAATGGAAGAACAGACGAAAAGAATGAAAGAAAGAAATAAGGAAAGAATGAAGGAAAGAAAGATCGAGAGAGAACGAGAGAAAAAAAGAACAGAAAAAAGAAAGAAAGAAAGAAAGAAAGAGAGAAAGAAAGAAAGAAAAACAGACAGTTTATTAGCCTCCCTGGTTAGCCACTGAAGGATGAGGGATTCTACCGCCAGGGGTTCCAGCGTCTCTGGCGATACTCCACACATTCTGGGCTAGTTATGGGTAGCTACAGGCAAATGCTAGCGTACTTCTACAAAACACCGCCAGCCACTTCTGGTGTTATTGTTGTTGTTTGTTTATCAATTTGTTTTGTATTTCTTTAACCCTAAAACTTTCAAAGGCCCGATGTGGGCAAAGACTTAGCACTTTTAATGTATTTCTCTTCCAAACACTGCCTTATTTTCATCTATTTCTAGATTTCTGCTGACGTCATAGGGGCCCTTGTGAAGCTAAGACCATCACTGCCTTCCAACATTAAAGAGATAAACACATACGCACACATACACAAACAACACCCTACCCACACACACACAAATACACACACATATACATATTCTTGTATGACATACCGTGTCAGTTCCTTGAAAATGCACTGACCAACAGGGTACTACAGTACATAAGAGCGTTTCTTTTTCATCCTTTCTTTCTGTCTTCCTTTCTTTCAAACGGCAATTCCTTAATTAAACATTTTTATTATCAGTCTCATTACAAATAAAATCTGGCTCTGAAGCACTATCTTTCCTTCTTTCTTTCTTTCTCTCTTTTTTCTTTCTTTCATTCATTCTTTCTTTCTTTCTTTCTTTCTCTCTCTCTCTCTGTCTTTCTTTCTTTCTTCCTATTTCTTTCCTTTTTAACTGTTCCTACCCTTGAGCCCTACAACATGATTAACACCATGTCGTTCAGTCGTTAACGTAGTAGCCCACAAGTTATACAGAGATACATGTGCTCCTACAGACGGACAGACCGACAATGCATAATTCATAGCGGAGAAATGGCGTAATGTCGGCTTATGAATGCTGGACGACCAGTAATGGAGTCGGTCTAGAGTTTGTCGATTGTTACAGAATACAAGCCAGAGCGGCTTAGAGAGAGAGAGAGAGGGGGGGCGGGGGGAGAGAGAGAGAGAGAGAGATGGGGAGGGGTGGATGTGTGTATGTGTTTGTTTGTTTGTTTGTTTATGTTGACGTTTAACGACACATCAGCACGATTACGGCTATACTGTGACAAACATGGAAAGATACGTTTACACCTCAAGATTACGTTACGTTCTATATATGTCTTTCAACCTCCTGATGGAGGTTATCTCGACGATCATACGTCAAGAGAGGAAGAGGAAAGAAAGCAGGGCTGAAGACAGGAGCAAGGAGAGAGAGAGAGAGAAGAGATATCTCCTTGGAATGTCGAGGATGGCACTCCATGGGAAATACCCTACCGATGGTAGGCTTATACCGCCTGCAGGTGGGATCAGAGAACCTACGTATACATCCCAGGCCCCGGCGGGGGTGGGGGATGGAGGGGTGTGGCGGTTGATGGTATTTGGAAGAAGGGGGAAGCAGAGGTTGAGGAAAGGATCTATTGAACACCAATAAACCTTTTTTAATTAGTTCAGTTGTGATAGCTCTATAGTGTTGGAGGATTGTTAAATTTACTTTTAATAAACTTTGCCACTGGTGTTTCGAAATAACTAAACCTCATTGTAGAAGAACCGGATGCAAGGAAGCAACTCAATGAATGGTTATTAGCATCTTTCATTAGCTGGATTACGACAGCTTTATAGTGCCAGAAGATCGCTAAAGGTACTAATACAAATCTCTACTGGCGATCTATGCAAAGAATAAAAACTGCTTTGAAGAAAGGAAAGAGGAGGAATTGACTAGTTGAATACCAATTAATTTTTCTTAATGAGTTCAATTTGGATAGAGCCAGATATTACTTTAAAATTATTTTACTAGCGGTCTTTCAAAGTGCCAGAATTTATTTTGAAGTTAGGTTTATCATTTTTTAAAATTTTATCCCGGCTTTTCCAATGACCACTGTTTCTTTTTTCTTGACTATGATACTTTGGCCAACTCAGCCATCTAGCCACCCAACTAGTTCACCTACCTACCAGTTGGCCAACTAACCAATCAACTAACCAATCAACCAACCAACAGGCTACATATTATACCTACCTACATAATAACCAATTGGCTGCCAAACCAACCAACTAACGAATCAGTCAACTAACTGACAACCTACATAATATGCATATCTGCCTATATACTAACCAAGTGACTACCAACTAACTAACCAGCTAAGGAACCAATCAACCAACCATCTACCCCCTTCCAGACATCAAAATCGGAGCACAAACAAATATTTCACTAGTCATGAGTTCTTCAACCCTTTCTGGGGTCGTGGTGACGCTGCATGCAGCTGAGTCCAGCTCTGACGGTCATATGTAAAGGCCTGGGCCGTGGCAAAGCTCTTCCCTGTCCACTCGGCATTGTCGTCCGTCGACTCTTTTCTCTGGCTGTCACCTCCTCTTCCACCACGAACTGTCCTATGGAGGATGGTCTTCATTAGGCCACTGGCTCTTGTTACATAGCTATACAAACAGTGCTTAAAAAAAAAAAAAAGCACGAACAAAGTTGTTCCTCCAATTTCAGATTCTTACTATCGGTGCTTCTTTGGCCTTCTGCTTTCGGTCTTTCTCCAGACTGTCGCTAAGACCTTTATCTATATCCAGTAGCTTCATCTCCTTCTTTCATTCCATCTAACATCAGATATTTTCTAAGCACCCAACCTGCTTTTATACGAGAGTTTCCATCCAAAAGAAGTATATTTACTCTTAAAAAAAAAAAAAAAGATAATAAATGCATTGTTAGGCTATTCGAAATTATTTTCGAAGCCTGTACATTTCCTGAAACCTTATATTATATTGTACATTCACGTCAGGGAACTCCCATCTCAATTTCGATATTAATTTCCTGTAACGAAACGCTTTGTTCCCACCAGAAAAGGACAGAAAGAAAGAAAGAAAAAGAAATTCAAGGATTATTACATTACTTTTCTAGTCTGGCTTTGGCACAGATATTCTTTCCTCACTGCATGTTTGTTTCCTTTATGCATTTGTTCGAAATGCGTAATACTTTATGATCCCGCATGTATTGCAAAACGTGTCTTCTCCTATGCATTTGTTTGAAATGCGTAATAATTTATGATCCCGCAAGTATTGCAAAACGTGTTTCCTTTTATGCATTTGTTTGAAATGCGTAATATTTTATGGTCCCGCATGTAATGTAAAGCATGTTTTCTTTGTTGTGGTCTTAATATCCTGTGCATTTTCAGTCATTTTTGAAAAGAGAAAATTTTTCTAATTGTTTGAGTACGTTTTTTTGAATCGTCAGTAGTTTTCATGAATCTAGTTTTGACTTCAAATGTGAATTTCTGCATCTAGTGACTATTTAGTGGAAAACTGAGTAGTGGGTTTTTCTTTTACGGTGTGTCAGTGCAATGAGGGCCACGTTGTGCTAAGCACAGTGGTAGGAAAACTCCTCAGGTGGAGCAAGACTGGTGACGGTCTTCAGTGGAAGGGTGGGTTCTTTTGTCAGATGTTTCGGCCTTTAACTCTCTGACACCTTCTAGAACCCCGGCCACATTGGGGTCATGATTCCCGATGTCCGTCACCCACCCTTTTTTTTTTTTTCCTCAGGGAGCCCTGGTGGGATTTGAACCAGTGCCGTCTGATTGTCGGTCCGGATATAGTTACCTGAGGTGTTCTAGCCATTCCTCAACCTTGTTTTTATGGTATAACTAACTATTCTATTTAAATCTACCGTCCCGCATCAAGAGTGTTAACATTCTTGGAAAAAGTGATGTACATCGAAAGAGAAAACAAAATCACTCTTGTTACATGCGCACGCGTGCCATTCCCTGTCTCTTTATATTACGTGTATGTTTGAATGTTCTTCATCCAATATCAACCTGAAATGTAAGCGTCCCTGTCTGAGTCTATTGTAAGCCATTAGATTTTTCTGCTTAATGTTCGGTTCGGAAGCCTTGTCATTTAAAAAAAGAAAATGTGAGTGCATATGAGTGCATTATGTGTGTATGTGTGTGAGAGAGAGAGAGAGCGAGAGAAAGAGTATGGGGATGGAGAGAGAGGGTATAATATAATATATTATTGTACATAAAAAAAGACCTTCCTATCTCAAATTGTTAGCTTCTATTCATAAGAGTAGTTTTTCACTTTACATTAATTTAAGATTTATTTATTTCGAAATGTATGATAATTTTCTTTTTCTTTTTTTTTTTTTCTTTAAATTTTTTTTAAAAAATAATAATAACTGTTAGCATTCTGCATTTAAAAAAAATTCGCCTTGGAAATTTAATCTGAGCTTTATATTTCTACACTTTCGCTTTCAGGTATGGTTTATTACGTATTTAACACTGGACTAGTTATAGGACGAAAACAACAGTACGTACATTAATAAAACCAACGTCGACAACAAGAACAACAACAACTAACAACAACAACAACAACAATGAACTACATAGAAAAGTATTATATTTGTTTAATTCGAACTTCGTTTGTTTTTTTTTTTTTTTGTTGACATTTTTCACTATGGGACAAATCACACTTCTAATAATCGTGCCAACACCTATTGTGTATTCGATTAGTGGACTCGTTTCCCATCTCTTGATGATCTCAAGTATCGATCTGCTTGTTTTCAACTCACCGTTTTGTCTGTGGCTGTTTTCCCACGAGGTTTACCTCAAGTTACGGCATTTGTGAGCAGGTTGCATTTGGTTACATGGGATTTGAGAGGCACGTAATGTTCCATTGTGTATAAACGACATATCTCAATGTTGGCGCATTATTATAACAATGAACATCATGGGCCATGATAATATATTTATGTTCACATCCATTTCACAACCAGCATTTTGTTATAGCTGAATAAAAGAGTAGTTAGGATTTCCGCCGATGCTGGATCTCAAACGTGCAACATGCACCGTACATCAATATAAAGAATGCACTTGCTATCCCGCATCTACAAGAGAACGACGAAAACATTTTTTTTTTTCAATGAATAAGGCTGTTCATAAATATTCAAAGTTATCAAAATAACAAATTAAATGGTCATGAAATAATCAAAACAATTAAATAGAAATATCAGAGATATTCTTTATAGCTCAACTGAATTAAAAGAGAATCAAGTGCAAAAGCAAGCGATTATTATTATTTTTTTTTTCTATTTTTAATCTTTCAAGGGACGCAGTGACTCAATGGGTATGGCGTCTGCTCATGGAGCGGCCAGGGTCGACTCGCGGGTTCTGCATCGGGGATGACAGGACACGAAGACCGAAAACCCGCATTTTTTTTTCAGTGACTCAATGGTCCCTGGCTTTCAGTGGGTAGGGAAGCCCGACGTCTAGCCTTCTCGGATAAGGGCGAATATTTTTCGGAGGTTCCGATGGAAGAGTAAGCCAAAATTCCAAATTCCAAATTTCTACCCATAAAATTTCTCAACAAAAATTGGCAACGTCTAAAAGCCGAGATAATCCTATTTTCATAGGACTGAAAGGCTTGAGAAAAAAAACAAAAACAGCAAGCGATTTTTGCTTGTTCCTGTATGGGCCTCTTTAGAAGACAAGCATAAATAAATTGTGTGATGTCACAAAATGGAAATCTTGTTGTATGATGGGGATTTGTTTATTGTTTGTTTGTCAGCTGAAGAGTTGTCGCTGCTAAGCCTGACATGCTGTCATTATGTGAATCATCATACGCCTCCTCAAACTGTTTTTTTTTTTTTCTTTTTTTTAAGAAAAAAAGAAAAAAGAAGATTGTGATGAAGAACGAGGAGGAGAAATTATAACGATAGTAACAACAGAGAGCATTTATTTCGGGTTTATTCCCGTACGGCTTGTTTGTTTGTGTTAAGGTTTAACGACACTTCAGCACGATTACGGCTATATTGTGTCAAACACGGTAAGATACGGTTATATGTCGGGAAGAAGAGAGGAAGGAGAGCGGGACAGAAGACAGGAGCAAGGAAAGAGAGAGAAGATGTTTTCCCTATAATGTCGAGGATGGCATTCTATGGGAGACACCCCACTGATCACGGGTTTACACCGCCTGCAGGTGGGGGCAGTGAACCTACGTATATACCCCGGACGGCCGGGGGAGGGGGAGGAGGTACAGTGTACAAGCTCTAAGCACTTTGCAATCTGTTATTACCCCCTATAGACGCAATGGTGACAGTGTGTTGTTATAATCCTGGGAAACATGCCGGACAGTCGCCTATTGGGTGTTCTAAACTGTATCAATCAAATACTATTAACAGTACTAACAGCCATAGAAATAATAAACAGTAACGATAATAATACATGTAATAACAATCATGATAATAATAAGTAGAAGAGGAGGAGGACACGGAAAAGGGGATAAAAGAGATAAAAAAAAATGAAACGATGAAGACAAAGAGCAAGAAGAAAAGAACGAATTTCTACGGTGATAGGATGGTAAGAATGAACCAATAGGTTGGAGAATCGGGACAATGTTATCACAAACATTTGTTCCCACTAAGCGAACAGTTGGAAATCCCATACTAATTTTAGCAGGAGGGTACAAACTCTGCAAACTGTTGACTGTCAGTGACATAGAAAAATACATAAAATGCACGGGACGGGTAACAATTGTTTTCCAATCTCGTAGTAGTGCAGTAACGAACATCAGTGAGTGTTTTTGTTGTTGTTTTTTTTTTTGGCAGAGGGGTACAAACATTCCAGTTAGGATTTCCAGAATTTGCTTAGTCATATATATATATCTGCCGATTGTTGTTTGTTTATTTTCGTGTATTAAATTTACTATTAAGGTGGCGTGTAGCGGTAATCGTGCTGATCACAGCACAACCAAACAGGTCTAATGTGTTCATTTTGTTACAGATGGGCAGTCCATGTCTTAAATGTTAACTTTTTACACACACACACACACACACACACACACACAAACACACACACACACACACGCACGCACGCACGCACACACACACACACACACACAAAGAGCCTGTATATGAACGCCCGATGACCCATTTCGTATCAGACAGAGAACAATTTAAGAGTCGCATTTAAAAATAAGCTTTTGGTCTGGAGTTTTACAAGAAGAGTTAATGTTTCATTATAACCTCAAGATAACTTGAATACGGACTAATAAATAAACCTGAGCTCTTATGCGCCTGTGGTATCCAATGTGTTAAGATATGTCTCTAAAAAGATGATAATGATAATTCAACATCAAGAAGAAGAAATTTATAAGTGTTATTTGCTTTTTTAAAAAAAATTTCAAACTTGTTTTGTTAGTT
>JBCAUA010041179.1:0-11948 GCA_038406235.1 Peronia verruculata
GTAAACTGGTAACATTCCAGCGCTGACCGAATTCCCCGATAAGGTAACCCGATCAGTGCGTCACCTGGGCTTGGCCCTGGCGAGGGCAAAGTTACTGAGGCGTAAACT
Source organism: Peronia verruculata (assembly GCA_038406235.1). NCBI lineage: Eukaryota > Metazoa > Mollusca > Gastropoda > Systellommatophora > Onchidiidae > Peronia > Peronia verruculata. Next base: position 109 of record JBCAUA010041179.1, read on the forward strand.
AAACGGTCCTCTACTGAACCGCCGTGCATGATCAAGAGTAGATGCACAATTGTATGAAACCAGTCGTTGCTCTCAGATTTGACATGTATAAATTATAGTGAAGCCTTCCTGATACTTTGCATCCAAAAACTAAACTGGGAGAGAATGCGCAAAAGTTAAAAGGTGGCAGCTGTTTATTTTTGGTCCATACAAACTTCCCTGCACATGCATCACATTTCAAAGTTTCATATTTCACAAGAAAATTGAAAGCCCTTCCTAATGAACTGCCTTAGGTGATGACAAGTCATCAAAAAGAATTAGATTTTCTCCTTTCTTTCAGAAAACTAAAAAAATTCATGCTTTCCTTTATCTAACGTCGCTAAGCGTATACCAAAACGGATGGCAACCAGTTATTAAAATTATCATGCAGGGCCCTGGAAGATCTACAACACGACTTAAATTGTACCACAATTAAAGAAGGCGGTGTGTCCTCTCTGTTGCGGCCGACAGTTTTCGGTAGTGGAATTCATGGAAATGGCAGATTTCTTTGCTCCCTTGTAATTTTCTCTCAGTCAAACAAATTTTAAATGTAACAGTATCATCTTCTAGTGCTTTCATTAAACTTTATGTCCATATAAACTTTGTAGCATTCTATCGGCAAAAGTAGAGTCTTGACCAAACCCATGGCCCGGAAATTTCGTGAGTCTATTTTTAGAAGAGGGGCAGATATCAAGCTGCACTCGCTTGCGATCTGTGATGGCTAATATTTATAATAACAAAAAGTTACTTTTGAAGTGAAGAACATTTTGGTTTTTACAAGAATTTCTATGGAACAGAAGGGTCTGTGTAATATTAACCTTGGAGATTACACACTTACATAGATCTACATCTCTATCCTACTTATGGTTCTGACATCCCCCCCCCCCCATATCATTATTTTCTGTCTCCATTGCTTTAGATTCAGACTTAGATCTAAGTTGCATAAAATGTTTATTCCTTCATTTACTAGTGATATTGATAAGCCTTGCATTTTATGCATCTATACGTTTTTTTTTTTTCATTTGTAATAATAATTTTGGCCTGGGTCAAGATTTGGATCTTGATCTTTATTCAGATTTAGACTAGACTCCTAGACTAGATCGAGATCTAGATGTAGTGAGATCTAAACTCTTGATCGGTTGATGGACTTTATTTGCAAGTCAGCAGATCAAGATCTATATTTACGGTACTTTAAGATGAGCTCAGATCAGCCATAAAATGTGAAATGACCGTATTGAATTTGCATTATTGTTAGTTTTATACAGTGAACATTTTCATAATAATCACCTTTGATTTCAGTTAATATGCTCTCATTTCACCATTTGAGCATTGTGGGGTAAGCTTGTTTTGTTAGCTTTATGATACAGGAGGTGAGGAAAGCTGAGAACAATATAATCAAGATACAGCAAAACTCTACTCACACAAGTATCTTAAACAACACAATGCCTATTCAACATACTCTTGAGCACAAGACCTTAGATTAACCCACTTTTTTTTTTTTTAAATAAATAAAAACACTGGAACAAAAACATGGACAACACAATGACTATCTTGATATGGTGTTGGGGTTTCATTACAGTGGAATCCGAGTGATGAATTATATCTATACAAGTGAAGTTCTCTTCCTACACAGTTCTCTCCCTCCTTAGCTTTATTATTTAAACTTTGATATAAAGTAGCCTACATGTTGGTATTAAGTATACATTCTTTACATTTATCCAGAATCTGGGGGTGGCTGTGTCTTTGAAACTGAAAGTAAAGTATTTCGATTTAGATCAGCCACATAGTAGTACTTGATGATAAATTACAATCTAGATCCAACACCTGCCAGATAAATTAATAATACTGTATACTTAAACTATGGATAAGCAACACAAGTCTTGCTGTTGCTTTGTTAAACAAAAGCGCACACTCAACACATACACTCGCCTACGAGCACATGAAATGGTGGTAACCAATGTTGCTGATAACTATGCGGGTGATTGCATTGCCTTATCCACTACATACATGTACATCTTTCTTGTTGGGTTTTGGGCTGTAGAAAGTCACCACTTTCATATCCTCATGATCTTTTCGCCTTGAATCGCAATTACAAACACCCCAACAGCATGTATTGTTGACCATTCTTCTGATTCAAACCCTCAGTGTGTGTAGTCCTTGTTTATGCGCAGTGTGGTCGGCTGCCTGCTTTCTAAAAATAGAAGCCAGGGGTTTCGCAGAATGCGCTAATTGAGACAGGTCTATTTGGATGACAGATAGATAAATAGATCATCTGCATTTCCTGTGTTCATCAGTGCATAGGAACCTGTTTTTGTCATTGTCATTAAAGGATTTGTAGGATGTAAGTTTATTCCTTTTTTTTTTTTTAACATATCAAGTTTTCCTGCTCTGTGTCATCTTTATATTGTGTTAAATTTTCCTCATATTTTGTTCTTATTCTGCATTCATTGTTCTTCATATTAATATTTGTACTGTCTACCTTTTTCCAGAAAACATAGCCATCTAGAGTGGCATATCATGCATTTGTTCTTTTATGAAATTTGTCTGGGGCTTAAATGTAAAAAAAGTTTGTGTGTTGTCAATGTGTAATGTGCCATGCATTGCGGCATTTTTCCTTCAGCTCTCCTTTGGAAAATTAGCAGAACCAACTTCAGTGTATCCACAAACAAGACAAGAAAGAATCTTATTGCGGCTGGGATTGTCCGTAATATCAGTCCTTATTGTACAATTTGTCGTGAAAGAGTATTATAAAATGAGAGCTGTCAGATATGATGAGCTTGAGCATTTTGTTTAAATATGTGGCTTCCAGTGGAGACAAAGAACACCAGAGCTCTCATTCCATCAGTGCTGATCATTTTCATACATGATTGTTTGTGGTGCCATGTTAAGTGAACAGTCTTACATATGCACTTATGTAATTTACACGGAATGGTGTATTAAATGTTAGTTTTTTTTTCTTGAGAGTTGCATTTTGGTTTATCACATACATATATTTTGTGTAAAATTTCATGTATACTCTCTTTTGGGATTTTTTTATTCAGCCACAAAAATATCTATCTATGGTTCAGTTCTCTGTAGCTCTATCTCCATTTTTTTTTTTTTTTTTGCATTCTGAGAAAATTGATGTTGTATGTTCAGCAACTGTTTTTTGCACATAGGAGATAGGACAAAATGATTTTTCAAATCTACCAGTTTGGGCAAGTGATCAGTGAAATAATGATATGGTAGATTTACCATCCCTCTTTCATATGACATGAACAGATGATCTCAAATAGCCCAAAGTGGAGACAGAGCCACAAAGCGCTGAACTCGTGATATGAGAATGGCAGGATACATGTATTCATGTTTGAAGTCCTTGTTCAATTTTTTACGTCTTCACCAATTGAATCTTTGAACTGTGCTTTTTACAAACAGCTACTTTACTTGTAGCCTTTAGAATTTATTTAATTTGATATGATGAACTGAAATCAGATTTTGTTGCCTTTTTATTTGTGAAATATTTTTTAGTTTAATTTTGTTTTACATGTAGGCTACTTTATTTTTCTTCATAATTAACATAAGACAACTGTCTAGATGAAAATTTATTTACACATGTACTCCTCTGAAGTTTTAGGTTATGTGCAGTGCAACAGGATGCTGTATCAATTGTTTTTATTTACATGTGACACCAGGTGAGCTGACTGGAATGAACTGAAATTTGGCTGGAAGAGAAATTAATGCAATTGTACATATCCATAAGGTGTAATGTCATGAGAATATTTGTTGCCAAATATTGTATTCAGTATTTTTTTTTTTTTTTTTCACTTTCAACCCAATTTACTTTTGTATGCTGGCTTAAAACTTGGCTAAATGATTTTGAAAGCTTGTTTTCAGAATCATCCGACTGTGCAGTCTTGATTATGTTATATATATATACACATTGTATATATGTGGCCGTGGTCTGTTGACTAGATATCAATAAAATCACATTGGTAATGATATGATTTGACTTGGTATTACATTTTTCTTTACAAAGAATTTTCTGCATTATAGTCCAGCCCCATTCCGGCTGCACCCTTCTCATACCCGTATCTCAAACACCGACTCTCAGTGACTCAGCAGAGCCCCTTTGCTACATTGTCATTAATGTCATTAAAACTGATCTTTTTTTCATTTGTTCTCCTTTTTTACGTTCTTTTTTTTCCCCTTCATTAATATTATTATTTTCTTAAAATATGTATGTTTCGTTCTTGTTCTTACTGCCTGTTGATCCATATTTTGCCGTCCATGTTTTTGTTCGCACACATGCGCATTGGGCAAACACATGATACACTCATGTCTGGCCAGGGCCGGACTGGCTTGAACAATCGGCCCGGGAGTTTGCCAATTTAACCGGCCCACCCTTCTTCTTCTCCTTCTTCTTTCTTTCTTTCTTTCTCTCTCTCTCTCTCTCCCTCCGACCGTCCGGCTTACTGACGCACCGGCCCATCGGGAATCTCCCAAACTCACGAGTAGCCAGTCTGGTAACATGCTTCAAATACGAAAAAAAAAAAAAATCAAAATCTATCATGCAAACACTTGCTCACATATACACAATAAATACCAAAAAAGGCTCACTCAAAAGTTTCAGATTTGTGAAACAAAATGAGCACCAAAATGACATGGTAATTTCTTACATGTTTAGGTAATAAAATCCATGAAACTTAAAATAATAATTTGAAAAAAAAAAAAAAAAAAGGAATACGTCCATTATTATAGTTTTCTTATGCCAGTCCGTACTTTGGTCTCCTCAACTAGACCTAAAGGAAGGCAAGTTTGTTCAGGTCACGTTACGCGGTATAACTCGACAACTCAGCGGATTTAAAGCGGAGAACAGAATGCATCTAGATCTAGATATATCTGGATCTTCTCAACACACGGGCGTGATGTGATGCCATGGATTGGCAGGCAATTTTGTCAATGCGCCTCTCCAAACGCCTGCGTGATTTTTGTCCTCCTTCCATTCCCCCCCCACAACATACACAGAGACACAGTTTTTGTTTTTTTTTTTACTTTCACAACCTTGACCCCGACCGGATCAGCTGGTTGTCATAAAATGTGTGTCTCGTCTGAAAACGGAACGAAGATCAATGACGAAGAAGAAGCTGTCAAGAACTCGCCTGGTGTATGAGAAGGTAACACTACTTTTTAAATGATTAAAAAAAAATTATTATTCAGTGTGTTGGATAATGCCATTATAGTTGTCCATTCTATTTCTCACTAAATGATTAGACTAGTGTCACTGAGGGAAAACCATTTGCTGATGACATCGATAGCTGAAGGCCCAGTGTCCTAAAAAAAATGTTTGCACTCAACACAGGAGTCCGATTGTTCCAACCGGTGACGAGTGAAAAACAAACCGTACCGCGTGCAAATATGTTGGCTATCTTACGACAAGAAGGACGTCTGACAAAATTCTTGAAATTTTAAACTTTCAAAGGAACAAGAAAGGGGGTAAGTTAATTCTCAAGAAAGCTTAAATCTTCAAGCAAGTGAACGCCTCCTTAAAATAGATCTAGATTTAGATCTTCATTCTAGATGTAGACAGCAAAAAAAGACAGATTTCTATATTAGATAATGCATTGGTCATTGGTTGTTAATTAAGGCATAATCATATTGTTAGGTGATGATCACATAACACATAAGTGTTATGTTATTTTTTGACCAGGGTTGTGGATAGCTGAGCTAACCACCACTACAGAGGGTTGAAAAGCTTTAAAAACCATTAAGGCATAATCATGTAGATATCTGGATGCCTATGTATCATACTGAAACCAGTTTTGCCTCAGAATCTATAGAAGAGAAAACTAAAGGGTTGCTCTCTTTTCTCAGAGCCACTCAGAAAGAAGGTAAAATATTGTTCTTTATTTAAATCTTTATATGTATGAACACTTTTTGTTGGTATATTACATTATTGTTGTTTTGTATGTAGCTTTTCACCAGTAACTAGCAGGATTTAATGGTAGATGAAGGCTATCTTGAAAGTAATTTGACTAGGCCTCCTAATTAGTTGGAAAATTTTGAAAACTTTTCTGTGACATTGGCATCTCTCTCTACATTTGCAACTGTTTTCAAGTGCTAAAAATTCTTTAATAATAGATGAAGTATAGACATTGGGTTTCTTAATATTTTTGCGCACATCTGAGTCAGGTAGACACTGCGCTTCACCATCCAATTAGCCAGGACAACTGTAGAGCCATAGAGAGACAAATACAAATTTGTCTTCTGTGGGTAGGATTCAAACCCGTAATAGCACATGATGAGGCTGATACCGAGACTGTTGACCACAGCTTTTATTTCATAACGTGAGAAAACAAGATTCTTTGACCAGGCATAGTGATTATAGTCATTCTAGAGGGCTTAATTCAAATCTGAATTCTGCTCTCTGTACTCACAAGCATAATAATAATATTGATGTAACATTATGTCCCGAAATGTGAAAACCTTTTGAGAATGTGCTCATATACTGTATTTTTTCCCCCTTATGTGCTGCTCATCAATCTTTCATATAACTAAATGAGGTGGCACATTCTCAATGATTGTAAATGATGACATTTCAGTTTTGTCATTACCATCAACAGAATTAGGCAAATGTCATACAAAACATTTTTTTTAACACAATATTTTTTTTTTATACATTAGATTTATATTAAGATTACAGAAGTGATCTCAGACACTTGTCATTCATCTCAATATCTTTATAGACACTATAAAGTACAGCTCTGTCATCTAAATATGAATTAATTCTGTAGTGTTTACGAATAACACAAAGAGATTCACTCAGAGTATTTTCTATTCTTTACTGTATTTTTCACAAAACAAATATTTGGAAAGAAGTACCATGGAACAGATTTCAACATCAAAGTTCTGAGTGAGAAATATGTGAACTCCAGCAGGACATCTACCATGTCTTTATTGATTTTGGAAAGGCGTTCAACAGGGTGTTGAATGATCATAATGATGCATTATGGATTATGGGTCACAATGAAGAAGTACAACATGGAATAAAAGCTGATCGACACTATCAGACATCTGTACACAAAAGCCAGTCATGCAGTTCTCGTGCAGGGCAAAATGGGTCACTGGTAGCACACATATCAGTTGGAGTCTGCTAGGGCTGTCTCCTCTGAGCAACCTTGTTCATCATCCTCCTTGAACTGAACGCATAATGACAGATGGCCTTGAAGAACACCAGGGCACAGTCAGCATTGGTGGCCAGTCTATCAGAAACGTATCAGAAACCTTCTAAAAACCTGGCAGAACACTGGTGAACCGCCTGGACAAGACATTTGCCAGATACAGCATGGAGATCAGTTCCGAAAAGACCAAGCTCATGACAAACAGCAAAAAGCCCATAGAGAGGAAAATCATAGTCCATAGACAGATTATCTGTTCAAGTACCTTGGAACAATGCTCAGTGAAGAAGGCTCAAAGGCCGAAGTCCTAGCAAGAATGGCACAGACAGCAACAGCACTGGCAAAATTGAAACCAGTGTGGAGAGATGAAACCACTGGGAACATCCCACTAGTCCAAAGGTTCACTAGTCTGAAGGTTCACATTAAATTTTATGAGGCCCACATCTAGGTCTAGTCTGAATGTTCACTAGTCCGAAGGTTCACATTTATGAGGATTGTTAACATTCATCTTTGTGTGTACAGTCAAAATATAAAACAATAAAACAACGCATCATCTTTTTGAATGAAAACAACCCAGTGTTTTTATGAGAATATTCTTCGATTTATTTCCTACAGCAGTGAAAAATGAACGCACGCACACACATCCACACACACATACATGCTCAAAACAAAAAAACAAATCAAATTTATTATCCTTTGTTAATAAAAAATTAAACGCAACATTGTCTTTTTGATTGAAAATAACTGATTTTTTTTTTTTTTTTGTGGGAACATTCTTCGATTTGCTTCCCACAGCAGTGACAAACTCATGCACACACACACGCACACACAAACACACAAAATAAAAATAAGATACCAGTGCATTTAGTAATGTTTATTCAGTCAAAAAAGAAGCACTATATTGTCTTACTGAATGAAAATGACAAAGTTCGGACTAGTGAACCTTCAGACTAGTGAACCCTTCTCAAAACCATCAGTCTGTCAACTGATGATATGGCATGCATTAATCCTGTCAATTTTATTATATGCATGCAAGACATGGACACTAACAGCAGAACTGCAGAGAACTATCCAAGCAGTGGAAATGAGATGCCTTAAAAGAGTACTTGGCATCACATATGGAACACATCACTAGTGAAGCACTGCATGCAACCTTTACCAAGCACATGAAACATTTCGAAGAGCTGCTAGCCACCGTCAAGAAAAGAAAACTTTGATGGTATGGCCATATGACAAGAACCAGTGGCTGATAAAAGATCCTCCCCCAACGCACAGTTCAGGTGGAAGATGAAGAGGCAGACAGAGAAAGAAATGGTCAGACAACATTGCCTAGTGGACAAGGGAGAGCTTTGCCATGGACTAAGCCCTAGCCCATGACCATCAGCGGTGGAGTCACCTGGTGCACCATTCAGCAATGCAGCACTCCCATGACCCTGGAAAGGGTCAAAGGTCTCATGAATCGTGAAACATTCAGAATACATTTTTATACTTGTTTTTAAGTTCAATTAACTTTAATGCCTAGCTAAAATACTAAATGCAGTACTGAAAAACAAAAAAAAAAAAGGAAGAAAGAAAAAATAATTTAGTCCCACATAGTGCTAAATAATTTTTCTCTTTTTTTTTTTTTTTAAATTTACACTGTGCATCCTGTGTCCTACCATATTTGCAAGGTAGTTTTGTGTGGCCTGTTCCCTCATTGTTCTAGAAAAATATAAGTAGGTCTGGTTTACTTTCATCCATACTAATCAGTTTATCCAAATTTGAATCTGATCAGTTAACACTGTTTGTTTACATGTATTTGCATAGCTTATTTGCTAGTTCTTTTCTTTCATTGTCTCAGGAAGTTGTAACCTGATTTAGTGCCATGAATTGCTGCACCAGTGTTAAAATTCTGATGATATGAGATGATCCCGCCATATACTGTACCAGCATTTTAAGAATAATGATTACCCTAACCTTGTAGTTTTCATGGGGTGGCATTTTTTTTATGCTTCTCTACCTCCTGCTGATGGTTTGAAAAAATTCAACTTTTGATCATTGTTGTAAGAAAATTGCAGTTTTATGGAGTTAAGACTTTTTTCTGTGAAAATTGAATTGTTCCTGAATACTGACATTGTTGTTAGTTCACTTCTCATGTATTCGTGCTGAATAGAAATTGGCTTTTATGGGCATGATTACCGTTTTCTCATGGCCAGCAAGGGCAGTGGGACTCCAGGCAGCTGGGCATTTAAGAGTAGAATGATATTTAGTTTAAGTTTAATGACTGGGTAGAACACAAGATGAGTGCATTTTTTTTTTCCGTGGAAACAGCATGGAATTAACTGTCAAGACAATAGATAGCAACACTACAGCATCAGTCAGTAGGATGAGGGTCACAAGGATAGGACATATGGGCTGTTGTTTGGGATCTGTAACTGTAAGTTTGGAGGCTCACTTGTCCACCCTCTCAAAAAATGCAAATGAATGAAGTAGTGGGTCCTCTTGGCTAAGCCCTCTTCTGTCTAGAAACTACCGCGAAATTAAGTTCTGCCAGCGCTAACTGAGAATAAGCCAAGAATTTCAGTAACAAAAAGAAATATATATATTGCAGTGGTACAGATGTGGATTCCTGTTTGTTAAAGTACATATGTATATATATACATCTGTTATTGTATAAGTATAATTAGTTATGACCTACTTCCATACATACATCACAGTTACATTGGAATGAAGCACAGAGGACTGGAAATACTGCTAAGAATTTCAGAGATTCTTTGAAATGTTGTGTAGCCAGGTGAATTAAGATGCTTGCACTAAATATCTTAATTTTAAAAACACATTTTGATTGTCGAGTGTTGGATGCATAAACGAGAAGAATAGAATGCCTTGCACCATGTACATATCAATGCTTGACCATTCAACGTTTTGAATGAAAGTGCTCAAGTTCTTAAGATGGAAATGCTAAAATATAGTTTGTTCGGGCTCAAGTTCAGGACCAGATTTTCTTATCAGTGCTCATTGTGTAGATAAGAAATGGTCTTGCTAGTTAAGAGATTACAGAGGAGATGACAGGCGGCTGGGGGCCACAAGGAAGATTTTGTACATTCGAGATTGGCACAGCTGTGACTATACCCCTCTTCATTGTTTCCTATCTCTCTCGAGGCTAGCTTGATTTTGTGACTGAAATGCTGCTTGCAAGAAATAACGTGAATGTCCGTTAGAATTCACGTGAAACAGACTTCTTGTTATGATATATGTTTAGGCAGAGACACCCAGACTACACACAACAGTGGATACTCAAATTGCATGTGTTCTTGTTCACTGGTATCAAATGACAGAGTCAGCTTAGCTTGTCTGTTACTTCTTTTTCTCATTTGTCCGGCCCAGTCTGTACATACTGAACATGAAGATTTGTTGTTCATATTTGATGCCTCATCATACTGCTGTAATTCTTCAATCTTATTGGTATTAACTGTTATTTTAAAATTGTAGATCTGTAGCATCAGGAACAGAAAGTGGACAAATTAGGCCTCTTCATACATTTTGTGTTGTTGATCGGTGCCTGTGTTTGAGAAATTTCATTGGGGAATTTGAACATGACTGACCATTGGGTCAGTAGAGTTAAACTAATTTGAGTGTGAATGTCTCAACAGCTGACAGAGGTAACTAGACAATTTTCTTCATGAGAGTGTCATACGTTCTTACCTTTCTATTGACATTAACAACTCTATTCAGGAGAAATCTGACATTCAATTTAATTTTACTGAGTGACTTGACATTTGTTATTGTTTGTCTTGATTGTCACATATTGGTTTCATATTTCGGCAGGTGAACTGAAACCCTTCTCATGGAACAAGAGAAACAGAACAATGAAGTTTGGCCCAGATTATAAATTGCAAATTGCCATGTGTTAGAACCAGGGTTGAATCGGGGAGGCATTTCAACAGAGACAGTGGAACTAGGAACTCATCCCTGAAGTGCTTCAGCATTCGTCAGTGAATTATAGTGCATTTATTTCCCCACTTCTCCCTAGCCAAGGACTGAAACCAAAAAAAATCTTAGCTTAGAATGAAGAGAAAATAAGATGCATGAAACATGTGAATTTCAGCTTTTGGAACTTCAAATCAAGGATGAATGTGAATTTTTTCAACAAAGGAAACCAAAAAACATTTTTCATTAATCACAAGAGTTGTTATTACAGGTGTAATGTAGTTTTTTGATACTTTATATGCTCAGTTGCAAATCTCAGGCAAGTTTATAGAAGTGATTTATCCTCTTATCCTCTGCACAAAATATCACACATATTTGAAAAAAAAAAAAGAAGAAAATAACTTATTGTATATTTCAAGAAGTATCTTGATAATAAAAGATCAAAATGGGGAGATACAGTGGCAAAACCTGCCGTTTGAGCACAATGCTGATGCTCACAGCATCGTTCTTCTTAGTAGAGATCATTGTGGGCTATGTCACAAACTCAATTGCACTGGTGGCAGATTCATTCCACATGCTGTCTGACGTCGTGGCGCTCATTGTTGGTTTTGCTTCTGTGCGGGTAAGTTCTGCCAGTGGATTATAATAATATAGTACATTTATTAAGCGCCTATGCAAAGTCCCAAGGCGCTTTACAATAATACATTCATTAACAACACATAGTTCATCATTAATAACTACCTCCATACACACACGTGC
>JBCAUA010041190.1:0-11948 GCA_038406235.1 Peronia verruculata
CTTAGAGATAAAACAACAGGAAGAACAACAATCTGGCTTAGAGATAAAACAACAGGAATAACAACAATCTTGCTTTGAGATAAAACAACAGGAACAACAACAATCTTCCTTAGAGATAAAACAACAGGAAGAACAACAATCTGGCTTAGAGATAAAACAACAGGAATAACAACAATCTTGCTTTGGGATAAAACAACAGGAACAACAACAATCTTCCTTAGAGATAAAACAATAGAATAACAACAATCTTGCTTAGAGAAAAAGCAATAGGAATAGCAACAATCTTGCTTAGAGATAAAACAACAGGAATAACAACAATCTTGCTTTGAGATAAAACAACAGGAATAACAACAATCTGGCTTAGAGATAAAACAGCAGGAATAGCAACAATCTGGCTTAGAGATAAAAAGGAACAACAACAATCTTGCTTAGAGATAAAACAACAGGAAGAACAACAATCTGGCTTAGAGATAAAACAACAGGAATAACAACAATCTGGCTTAGAGATAAAAACAATAGGAATAGCAACAATCTGGCTTAGAGATAAAACAACAGGAACAACAACAATCTTGCTTAGAGATAAAACAACAGGAATAGCAACATTCTGGCCTGGACTAAAACAACAAAAACAAGTTGAATGGGAGACAAAACGACAGTCAGGAATAGCAACAATCTAGCATGGAAATAAAACAACACAAACAAATTGGATGGGAGATAAAACAGCAGGAATAGCAACAGCCCTGGTGGGAGATAAAATAAATACAAATTGACTGGGAAGTAAAACAACTGGAATAGAAAATGCTGGCTTAGAGATAAAACTACACTAACAGCAACAATCTTGCTGGGAGATAAAACAATAAATTGAGTTGGGAGATGAAACAACAGGAGTGGCAACAATCTGGATTAGAGATAAAACAATGAGAATAAACTTCCTGGGAGATTGAACAACAGATATAAACAAGAAGAAATTGGCTGGGAGGAAAACAAGAGAAATCTCAACAATCAGGCTTGGAAATGAAATAAAAATTGCTTGGGTGATAAAACAATTGGAAAAGCAACATTCCGGCTGTGAGATAAAACAGGAATAGTAACAACATGGCTTGGAGATAAAACAACAATTGTCTGGGAGATAAAACAGAAAAGCAACAGTTTGGTTGCAAGATAAAACAACAAGAATAGCAACATTCTCATAGCAAACAACAGGAATAGCAAACATTCTCATATAGAGATAAAACAACAGAAATAGTAACAAACTCTTTCGGGGAGTAAAATAACAGGAATGGTAACAATATGGCTAAGAAATAAAACATCAGTTGTAGCAGTCTGACTGGGGCTTAAAACAACAGGAATTTGAACAGTCCAGGCTACAGGAATGGGCAACAATTTGACTGGGTTTTAAAACGACAAAAAAAAAAAAAAAAATCCGGCTAGAAGATAAAGAAAGAGCAATGGTCACAATCGGGCTTGAGGTAAATCAAAGGAATAGTAGCAGTCTGGCTTTGAGGTAAATCATAAACAATGGTAAGAGAATCCGGCTGGAATAAAACAAAAGGGTATGGTAAACATCTATCTGTGAGGTAAAACAACAAAAATGGCAACAACCTGGTTGAGAGAGAAAACAAGAGCGAAAATCTGCCTTGGGGGTAAACCACAGCAATTTGGCTCCAGTGTAAATGGAGAGGAATAGTAACAATCTGGCTGAGAGAGGAGCCAACAGGACTAGTAACTATCTGGCTGAGAAGTAAAACAACAGCAATGGTAACACTTCATGGGAGACACGCCAACCGATGATGGGCATGCAGGTGGGAGCAGAGAACCTACTTACAAACCCCGGGCCCCCGCGGGGGAGGGGGGGGGGACTAATGGACAAACAACAGGAAAAGTAACAATGTAACTGGGAGAGAAAGCAACAGGACTTGTAACAATCTGGCTCGGAAATGAAACACCCATTGTAACAGTCTGAATTGGATGTAAGACAACAGGAATGATGAAAGTCTAACGGAAGATAAAGTAAGAATCAGCCTGAGAGTTAAAACAATAGGAATGATAAAAAGCTGGCTGGAAGTTAGAATAATAACAGTCTGGCTGAGAAATAAAACAGCAAATGGTAATAGTTTTACTGTGAGATAAAACAACAGGAATGATAAAAATCTTGCTGGGAGATAAAAACAACAGTCAAAATCTGCCATGAAGGCAAAAACAAGAATAATCAGTCTAGAAAGTGAAACAAAAACACTGCCTGAGGATAATTCAACAAGACTATTCTAGCCGGCAGTTACAAAATACATCAAGAAGAGAAATGTGACTTGAATTTTGGCAGAAAATGCCCCGATTTCTTCGCAAAGCGTTAAGGACTAAGATCGAGAGGAAGTATACAGAGCAGTGATGTTACAACGCCGAAAGTGAAACCAAAAATTTCCCGTCTGTGACATCAATTTGTCTGAATGTTAATAGCAAAGACGTACTGCCACACTGACTACTCCGAATGCCAAATCAAACATTCAACAATACAGAGCAATCAAGTGACAAATATATTGGTGTCTACAGCTTTGACACCTCTGGATATCGCAGCAGCGCTTGACAATATCAGATACAAGGTCACCGTTTTGACAGCTCCAAATATCAAATCAAACATTTGATATTACAAAGCAATCAAATGGCAAGATATTATGCTATTCAGCTTTGACACATCTGTAGCACTGACAATGTAAAGTAATCAGAAACAGACCCACATTTTTGATAACTCCGAATGTCAAATCAAACATTCGACAGTGCAGAGCAATCGGGTAGCAAATACAATGGGCTGCACAGCTTTGACACCTCTGAATATCAGATTAGCGTTTGGCGATAGAAAGTAATTAAACACTCAATCACCGTTTTGACAGCTCCGAATGTTAAATCAAACACTTTCAATACGAAGCAAATTAGGCAGCAAAAACTTTATGCTATACAGCTCTGACAAATATGTCTCGTTTGACAATGAAAACGAGTCAAATAGATATCACAGTTTTGATAGCTCCGAATGCCAAATCAAACATTTCACAATACGAAGCAATCAACTGGCAGAGACATAGCTCCATAGTTCTGAAAGCTTCGAAATTCAAATCACACATTTAGCTATACAAGGCAGTCGAGTTGCAGTGACAGGTAATATCTAATTTGACAACTCCGAATGTTCAACCATTTGACAATACGAAACAGTCACGTTTCATTACAAAAAATGAGCAAACCTTGGCATCACGTGAGCCTTCATCTGGAAGATAGAGGAAGATAGACAGTACCATCACATAAAAACTTGACATTTCATAAAATCGACAATTTGATCAACTTCAAAGACAAATTACACATTTGGTCATACGAGTCAAGAAGAAGACAGTAAAGAGCGGGACAAAGAACAGGAATTAGGAGAGCGAGAGAGGAGATGTCACCCGTGGAACATCGAGAATGGTAATCTGGACCACTTTTGGGTATAAATTACTGCATATACTGTAATAGGTATTGATTATCTCCATATTCTTGTTTGCAAATAAAACACCATCGACTGTGGATTAGAGAAGAAGATTCAGGTCATGGAGAAGCCATCTTGAGCATAAGTCACACAGAAAATGTATTCAACAAAACAGATGGGACACTTCAAAACAACACACAAGATCCTATAATGAACTTCTGGTTACTGTAGTAAAAAGAACTTCAGTGTTACGGCCTCTTCCGAAACAATACTCAGGACATAGTAAAATTAAGGGAATTTTTATGGTATAGGACATGAAGTAGATTGATAACATTAGAGAATGCATGACCCACCTCAGATCAGAGATCGGCAAATGCCAAAGGGAATTGTCAAGACATGCTCTTGATTTATAGGACGACAATGAAGAATCAGATGATATTTGGTCCTAACTGAACACCGCGCAAAAAGGGGAAAAACGAATAAAAAGATCAGGCTCTAAACATAATTCTAAATCTAAGATCAGCCCGTGGCAAAAGAAAGCGAAGATTTATTGTCTCACTTGTGAGAAGTTCAAGTAATATAAACATCAAAATTACACCGACCAGTCATTTGCTGATTCGCCTGGAGGGATTGTATTGTTTGTGATACACTTGATGCACTCATAACGTTCGGGAGATCAGCCTAAGCTCACACTAATGGATATCAAGAGCCCATCTCAATCCAGTAATATGACTCAAAATGTCGATTAAGAATTACTGACTTGTGTCAATAATTGGATGATGGATTCTGTTGATTTTCAACCAAGAAGCACAAAGCTTCCGGTGGAACAGCCCGGACTCTATAACGATGGAGATAATAAGCGAATGGGCCATCTATGGCCGATAGCCATCGCCTCAAGCAACGAAGTGGTAAAACGAAGCAGTACTTGTTAAATGCCTGCCCCGGAATATTATTCGCGGGTTCAGGACTTGGTCTTTCAACCTCCTGGATGGAGGTTATCTCGACCTGAAGCAGTACTTCTGAACAGAAGTTGACTTTAAGGGAACCTCGATCCGCTTAAGGCAAAAGGTACCAATCGCTTATCAATTCAGATGCTTTTCCAGTGCTCTCAATTATACCGTCCACTTGTAACGAGCTGGATTACTGGGAGAGGATTTATTTTTCCACTAGCTCAACCTCCCCACAACATGTAAGTTGGCAATTTTCCGGCCGACTTCATTATAAAGAGCGGCACAAACCCGAGAGTCATCGCAATAACTGCCTGAGAATAGGGCATTTGGCCACTTTATGTCAATTTGAATCTGTAAGAAGACGTGGCACACATAAAATGGGGTGCTACATGCCTAGGTCCCTGGGTTAGTCAAAAGACAGACAGAGCCTGAGGAGAGAGAAAACCTCAGTAATTAAAAATCGATGAAGAAAGACCAGGAGAAGATGATGCTCTAAACGAAAAGGTGAACGGTTATGGTCGAAACGGAGAATTTGGCCCAGAAAGAGACAAATGCGGGGGAGGAGACGGAGAAATGGGACAAGGAGAAATACAAAGAATCTGATGGCGGCAGGAATCACATAGAAAAAAAAAAGAAGTATCAGAAGGAGAAGAAGACGAGAATCAAACAGACAAGACAAGACGAACAAATCTGGTAAAAACACCATTTGCGGGTCAATAAGAAATCAAACAATACCAGCAAAAACAAAACAAAACAAAAAAGTCCAAAATAGAGGAGAATACAACTCAAAGAAAGGAGAAAAAAGTGGAATAAGGGAGAGAAAAAGGAAAAGGAGGAAACAGAGCGAAAGAGCAAACAACTTTAACTGAGCACTTTTTGCGATCTCCGTAGGTAAAAAGACAGGATTCAACAGTGGACTGAGCATAAGACACGCATCGACCCAAAATATAAGAGGTCAGAGAATGTTTAAACTCACGTCGTGATAGCCAACATTACCACTACAGATATGGCTTCAAAAAAAAAAAAAAATGAGGCAAGGATTTGGGAGGGATACATTAATCAAGAGTTGCCTCTCTTTACGTCCAAGGTCTGAGAAACTGAAGGACAAGAAAAAAAAAAATCTTAATACAAGAAAAGTACGACATTGTAGTACTGCAACAAACCAGCTATTGCAAGATGGTACCATGTATAAAAGAAGAATGGAGTGGAGCCTTCCACATAGCAAGGGATGGGGGGATGGGGGTGGGGTGGGGGAGGCATCCAGTAAGAAGTACATGGATCATGGCCTTGTTCAGTAAGAAATGGGCGAAGATACTATTAATTTATTAACTTTATACCAATGACAATCTTGATATCTACCTGCATATTTGAGAAAAATTATAGTGATTTGTAAATGAGTTGAAAAAGACAATTTAGAATTCCTAGCCTATTTGAAGGAAGTAATAATAATGAAAAAGAAAAAAAAACAGCGCGAGTGATATGCGAATGAATAACGATATGGATACCATCTCTGGTTTGTGCCATTCTAACCCGAGCGTGGATAATTTTAATGTATTTGAAGCAGAGTTGGGGTGGTGGGGTGGAAATGATTCCACCAAAAGGAGAAGTAAGATATCTCCCTCCCTCTGCTAGCCTGTGGGAGATCCTTGGGTACCTACTTAGCCTCCCGGCCTGGGTTACGGTGACGTCATGGCAGGCAGGTGACAGGATGAACTGTTGAGCAGCCAAGTACATATATCGTGGTGATTGGTCAACTTTTCAAGTGCGCTAGGCAAAGGATACTGATAGACAGTAAAATGGCTAGGACAACCCGCCCTGTATGAGCACGGCTCCTATAGAAAAGAAATTGCAAATTACTATAGATACTTTTTTTGCAAAGGAATACTATGGCAAGACAGACCAAAAGTAAGTCAGATAACATTGGGAATGGGGTTCCTGGAATTTCTATAAACTCTTCACTCGGTGGGTAGGTCATGTGCAGCAGGTGACACCAGATCGTCATCAAGCGACTGTCAGCAATAGCAATAAAAAAAAAAAAAAAAGCATGTAAAAGGCCAGGAGAAAGGGCAATAAATCAGATAGACAACATCTTGTGCAAGAAAGATATCGCACTTCTATAACATCATGCAAATCCATGCCAGGTGCAGATTGTTCACATCCCAGTCATAGGAATCATGAGAGTCAAATTGAAAAGGCTGAAGAGGTCAAAGAAGGAACTAAAAATACAACTGAATCGTCTAGAGGGGGGGGGGATGAAAACTTGAAAAACAAATGTGCTGTTTGTGTGAAAAACAAATTTAACATTCCCGACAGTCTAACCATAATGGAAGAAAAAAGGCAGAAAATGAAAGTAAAACATTCATGAACCATCCAAATAATACATTCCCGCTACAGAGAAGAGAGCCAACAAGAAATGGTCCACCTCAGAAATACTTAATCTTATGGAAAAATGGAGAACAGCTAAGCACAACGATGAAAAATAGAAGGAAATAAAGAGAATTGTGAAGAAAAAATGTAATAAAGCTAAAGAAGAATGATTAAACACTCCGTATACGGAAATTGAAAACAGTAATGGTAAAATCAGTAAATATATGCATCAGAAGATCAGAGAAATGACTGGGGAGAATTTCTCAGCAAAAACAGGCTGTCTGAAATCTAATGATGGAAAAATCCTAATGGACAAAAGTGACATACTTAGTAGATGGTCAGCATACATAAGAGAAAATTATACTATGGCAGAAGAGGTCCAGCACCATCCATTGAAACTGATACGGAAGGCCTAGCAGTTCTAACGGATGAGGTGGACCATGTATAACGGAAGATAAAAAAAGGCAAGGAGCTGGTTCAGATGATTTGCGCATTCAACTAATAACACCTCTAGAAGAGGAAGGAATTTCGAAAGTTAAAAAATTGCTTCACATCATCTATGATACATCTGAAATACGGATGATCTTAAAAAATCAGTCTTTATTGCACTGCCAAAGAAGCCTTGAACAACAGACTGCGACCAACATAGAACCATTAGCCTCATGAGTCATCTGACACGAGTTCTACTGGTTCTTATGTGCAGAATTAGGAACAAGATAATCGCAGAGATTTCAGAAACCCCATTTGGTTTTGTAGCTGACAAAGGCACTCGGACTGTAATTTTTTCATTACATATGCTCATGGAAAGATCACTGGAAGTGCAGAAGGATCTTTACCTTTGTTTTATTCATTACTCAAACGCTTTTGATCAAGCGAGACATTGCGATATATTTGACATGCTCTTCGATCTGAACATTGATGCCAAGACCTACGCATCCCCAGAAACCTACACAGGGAACAATGAACATCAGGGAGTCCAAGTGGGCGGCAACAACAACAACCTGCGTTATGTAGATGATACCGTCCTCATAGCAGACTCTGAACCAAAACTCCAGACCCTTCTGACAACAGCAGCAGTCAGAAGTGAAGAAAAAGGCTTACAATTAAATGCACAGAAGACAATGTATGGTCATCTCGAAACAAGCCAATACACCCATGTGCAACCTTTTCTGCAACGGCGAGAGAATATAACAAGTGAACAATTTCAAATATCTGCAAAGAGTGTCACAGAAATAAGGAAAAGAATTGCAATGTCCAAGAACACATTATTATTTAAAAACAAATGTAAAAACTGGCACCAAAATTAACGCCAGTCAGTTCTTCCTTATGGCTGTGAAAGCCGGAATTTGAACAAAGACACAGAAAGGAGGCTAGAGGCTGTTGAAATGTGGTTCCTCAGAAGAATGATGAAAATATCATGCACAGAGAGGAAAACGAACGAGAAAGGATTTTTACGTCAATGGCAGGATATGGAAGATCCCCCATAAAGACCATTAGAAAGAGGCAACTGAAATTACACGGGCTCATCTGCAGGAGGAATGGACTAGAGAGACATGCTATGTGGAAAGATCCAAGGGAAGAGAAGCAGAGGACGACAACGAATGAAATATTATATTGAAAGCCTTAACGGATACGCCACCAAGAAAAAGAAAACAATACCGAGATGATAAGGAGAACTGACAACAGAAGGGCTTGGCAAGCCATGGTCGTCGATGTCTGCTCCAGACCTGACACCGAAAGAAGAAGTAGAGTTGGCGTTTTTGACATCTGGCGGCTTCAGCATTCAGAGGAGAAACTGTACACATGGAACAGATGTGGTCCTCCAATTGCAAGACGATGGGACTACATCTATCTAAGAAATTTGTGCCGTTTGTTGTAGGAAGCAGTATTGAAAGGTGGGGTCATACAGATCACAGAGCCGCGACTCTGGTAATGACGTCCTTTTCTTTTAATAGAGGCCAGCCGATTTTTAAAATGAACACTAATTTGTGCAAAGATGTAGACTATGTAAACATGATGAAGGAAGTCATTTCAAATTATTTTTGATAATAGTATTAAACTTGAATCCTCATCTGGCCGGGAAAGTTATTAAAATAAACATCAGAGAGGTAAGTCACCAATATAGTAGATACCTGCAAAGTCTCAAAAGAATAAATGCTAAACAGATGGAAGGAACAGCTGAACAAAGCAGAGAGGAATCTAACCAGAGACCCAGGAGATGAGTACAAACTGGAAGAGATGATAAGACAATAAAAGACAATTGGAAATCTTGCAGACCGAAGAGGCTCGCGGAGCGCAGATAAGGCCAGGCATCCAATGGATTAAAGAAGGGGGAGAAGTCTGCAGGATTCTATGTAGGCAGAGAAAAGATAGGATATATAGAATCCTAGGTACAGATTGAAAGAGAGCAATCAAGGCCAAATCTTAATTGACCTAATAGAGATAACCCAAGAGATCAGTTATTGCTATAAGCAGAAGTAAAAAGCTGAACGTAAACTGGATGTCCTTAATCTAAATATCTTTGTAAATTATCTCCACCTACTAGCACTGAACGAATAGGAAAGAAGTTTGTGACCAAAATATCTCAGAGGTAGAAGTAACTAATGTAGTGAGAAACATGAAAAAGGGCTCTTCACCAGGGACTGACGGCATCCCTATAGAATTTTACAAAACATTCTGGAATAAAATCAAGTTTCATGAATGAAATCGCACTCTTTTAGTCTAGAACATGGATTGCTGTTAGATACGCAAAGATTAGTAGTGATCACTCTGTTGCATAAAGAAAAAGCTTTCCCCTTGTAAAGGAACTTGGCAACTGGCGGCCAATACCTTCAATGAACGCTGACTGTAAAATCATAGCCAAACTCTCCCCCCCCCCCTTCCCCCCTCCTCTTCCCGTTTAGGAAAGATGGATAACTTGATATGGAAGAATCAAGTAGGATTCATAATGAGGAGAAACATCTGTTTGCTTTTGAGGGAAATAGATATACAATATGGAAAAATAGAAAATCTAAAGATATTCTTGTATCCCTGAACTCACAGACAACTGGGAAGAACGGCTTGAAAATATACCAATGATTGCAAAATTTACAATATTAAAATGTACAGGTTTATCCAGTTTATATATATATTAGGCAAAGAACTGGAATTCTCTTATATGTTCAGCTTCATGTGGAAAAACAAAAACAAAAACAGAACGTTACATTAACATCAAAACTTACGAAAAAGTGAATAGAACTTCCATGTGTGGTCCATGTGAAAACGGTGACCTTCGAATGAATGATATTTTAACAGAGGTCTATATATTTACATCGGACAGAAAAGATTATCACACAAAGATGACACGACTGGGTCATAACACTCATAAATGGTCTAACTCCGGTAGGGGTCTTGCAACTTTTAGAGCAAATGTGCCCGTCAAAGAATTGAGAGGACTTGAGGTGATAGAAAGAGTTTTTTTGAGAAATATTCTTAAAATATGGCTGACCCATAATCACTCTCTCAACCTTGAAGTACCGGTAAGCTCGGCCCTATTCAAGAGCAAGGACATCAGACTAAGAATTAAAACTGTCCTGGAAGATTGCTTTAAGAGTAGTATACCGCATGACAGGGATAGAGTTTGGTCTCTACAGGAGTTTACCCAAAAGTATGGGAACTGCGCCAGAGTTCAATTGGACCACAATTACCAACGCACTTCGGAGATTTTCAGCGGGATCACAAGATAGCCCACCAGAAATTCAGAAATTCAGCCATGTAGATTTAGGTACTATAGGTGTCAAGATCAGCACCTAAAATAATACTGAATGGAGGAGAGCAATTAGAAACCGCCGACAAATTCAAATATCTAGGATCTATAAGCAGCGACAAAGGATCGAACCCGGAGATAATATCTAGAATCGCACAGTTCAATAGCGTCACTTAGTATACTAGAACCACTGATGTCAAGCAAATCCATTTCCCTGACATCAAAGATAAAACTGGCTCGCGCACATGCTCAATCTATAATTATTTTTATATGAATGTGAAGCATGGACGCTGAACAAAGATTTAGAGAAAATAATTCTCGCGTTTGAGATTAAATGCTACCGAAAAATCTTGAATATTAGCAACAAGAATCTTATGAACAACATTGCCGTTAGGGACCACATAATTTACGTCATCGGTCCACACTTATCGCTTCTGTCAATCTCCGTAGAAAGAAACTCAGCTGGTTTTGTTACAATGTAAGATCTTGTGGTTTGACGAAGGTGATCTTCCGAGGGACAGTAAATGGTGCAAGGAAAGTTGGCCGGTAGAACGGGGGTGGGAAAACACCACGGAACGGACCAGAATGTCATTTGAAGCCTCTATAAGAGCTGTGGTGTGTCGAGAGAAATGGTGAAAGATAGCCTGGTTTTCATCGGCAGTGCCCCTACAGTCCAACGGGACTACGTGCTAGTGGAGCAGAGTGGAGACGAAAGGGGCAAGGGGATTTTATGAGTGTATCCATAAGACTGAAGATTCTTATGTTAATTATGGATGAAAAAAATGAATGTGGATTAGACAATGAACATGTTAGACATCGTTTAATTGTACGAAGCAAATGAGATTACACCATGCTTCACTGGATAATAAGTAACATTTATCCAACAGATATCTTACTACGTAAAATGGGAATCAAGGATTCCGGACTCTGTAATAATTGTGAAGAAGGTGACTACTTCGAATATTTCTGCGTAACATATAATCAAGTACAAGCCTTATGGGAAGAGACTGAAAACTATAGAGCTGTAGAGGCCTTCACAGAAATGAGACTACCACTGAGTTAAGAATCGATTCTATTTGGCATAACTAAACATGACAGGTTAAGTCAAAAATACTTGTTACAGGTAAACAATGCCATTACTGATTTGGGAAATTGGCCATCTCAGAGATTAAAAATGCGAAGGGGCGGAAGGGGGACGGGGGAATCTAGGGGACATATTTAACACAGCAGTCCGCTACAGAAAACTACGAAAAAGTTGACATACTACTTCAAGCATGGCTTGTAGAAATGGTTCCTAGTGGCAGGGAAAGGATGCGACATGAATGATTCCTTTAACATAGACGCTTCACAGATCTGTCCATCAGATTTGGTGTTGGAAAAACATGGGGGTGGGGGGGGGGGGGGGTTAGGGCTGGGACTGAAATTTATTTTTGGAAAA
>JBCAUA010041211.1:0-11948 GCA_038406235.1 Peronia verruculata
CCCTGTTTCCTTCCCCCTCCTCCCTCCCCCCCCCCCCCCCGGACTCCTGATGGGATTTGAACCAGTGCCGTTTGGCTTTCGGTCCAGTACTCTAACCCCTTATTTTACACCTGTTTTATGGCATAACTTATTCTATTTAAATCTAACTTCTGGCATTATGTGGCATAGTGGTCACGTCGTTCCTTCGGCATCAGATCAAACAGGAAGAGTTCTCTGCTACTGTTGCTTAACTGGCGAAAACAAACAAACAAAAAACGCGTCATATCAAAGGAAAAAAAAAAAAGATGACTCTTCTGAGTTTAAGATAAACAGATGTACCGGTATTAAACGTTTTACCCCCCCCCCCTCCCCCCTTGGGACTATGGTATCATCATCCTGTGTCTCTCTTTCGAGGTCGACATGAAAATAATGATTCGTCATCTCTCGCTATCCTTGTGGTGTATTTCGCCAAAGTTTTATTTGTCCAGTCCTTGATGTCATCCGTCCACACTCTCCGCTGTCTTCCTTTCGTCTGTTTCCCCTCGATCTACCCTTTCATCTCTACAGCTGATGGTGTTTGATGTAGCCATTATATTACAGGCCTAATTTCCTTCTTTTTAAATTGTTGTCAGTACCGGTAGTATGTGTGTTTGATTTTTAGCAGAATACAAACATCTTTGTTGGTCTTACTCTATGTCCAGTTAAAACCTCCCATACGTCTGAATGTCCTCATCTCAAAGGCCTCTATTTTATCCTCCCGAATTCCTGTTTAAAATGTTTAGAGTCCAAATCTCTGACCAAAACAGCTAGACCGAATATATATAGCACTTCATAAGTCTCAGTCTCAACTCGTAGGATATGTGTCTAGATGTTAAAACACGGATTTCTTGGATGTAAAACGCAATTTTGTAATTCCGATACTCATTCTTATGTTCTACTGGGGTATGTACGTAGATTATTTGCTCCCACTTTAATGAAGTGAAAGCCCGACATCAGTGGGATGTCTCCCATGAAATGCCATCTTCGACGTTTCAGGGGTGACATCACATTTCTCTCTCTCTCTCCTTGCTCTTGTCTTCTGTCCCGCTTTCTTTCCTCTCCTCTTCTTGACGTGTAAACGTATCTTACCATGTTTGGTACAATATAGCCGTGATTGTGCTGATGTGCTGATGTGCCGTTAAACCCTAACACAAACAAACACAAGCACGTTCTAACACAAAACCCTTTTTCGCCCATGCACACGATTGAAACATCTGCATTCTGCACTGGTATCGTCATGAAAGTAAACTGCGTAGGTTATCAGTCTTCTTCTACAGTTCCTTTTGTGATTGAATCTACATAGTATATCAAGTGTGTGATGAGCAGGGACTTTCACATTGTATCCGCAGGTCAAGGATAGGACGACTGTGCTGGTCTATATTTTGCTGGCATATTTTCCCAGTTGTCTCCCTGGTTCACGCTATTCTCCCCTCCCCTCCCCTCTCTCCACCTTTCTCCTCGAAATTGCAAACATCCTAGAAAACAGAGTGTCGCCAAGTAAAAACTATGTAATGTAAGGTTTTATTTCATGGAAATGTGTACTCAAAATTTAATTACCCTTTCCTCGTTCTTTACTATCTAATCATGGCCTCATATTACACATGTTTATAGTCGAATAAATAAATAAACGGAAGTACGTATACAATAAAAATGTGAAAGAAAGCACAATACATTATAGTCTATTAGTAGATAGGTCTATAACCGGACGAGACACGGGCACTGTGGTAACGTTCACGCGTCATGACGATGAAGAATGCATTACAAGGCGTTATCAATTTTCCTCTCAGCAACCTAAATCGCTGCTAGAAATTGTATTTTTCACCACAAAAAGTAAGAAAATATTACTATGATGGGAAAAAGCACGAGCAGAGATCTCAAGAACTTTTCTACCGCGGTCTACCTGTAGAAAACAGGAGCAGGTAATGTGCTGGGGTCATGACCTTTGACATGACCTGAGGATTACCCGCCCCCTTCTCACAGCGAGGGCGAGCCGAGGCTTCTACCTGTCAGTTTACGTTCGGCGACGCAGGGGAGGCAACAAGAATAGCTCAAGTCGCTAACTTAGTGGTCCAAAATGGCGACGGAACTCCTACGGGAGCGTCTCCCTCTTGGTTGTCACCTGGGTGTCACTCAAGACGGGAGGGTATTCTTTATCGAGTAAGCTGAGTGTGTTTCACCTGGAGGAAGCTTTGTGCCTTTTTTATCTTTTCTTTTGTTTTTGACCCAGTATCTTGTGTTGCACCTGCGAGTCGATTAGCACGAAAGAGCGTTCCGTTAGCGACTGTTTGTTTTTCATTAGGTCTAGAGCTATTCGCTGAAAACGTTGGGTTATAATTTTTAAATATTTTTTACTTTTCGTCTGCTTCTGCAGTGATCGCCAACAGAAAACATCCTGGCTTCATCCTGTCTCTGGACAGCCTGTACAGACTGGCCTTCAAGGAAGTACAGGTAAGTTTTCCAAGTTATTTACTAATTTCTTTCAAACTTTCTCTGTTGTTGACTCGAAGACTTCCCGTTTTATTTCGTCGATTTATCATTCAAGGGAGAGAATAAATCGAAACTTTTTCTCTTTGTCAACAGGTCTTACCTAGCTGACATTTGTCAAATTTTACACACTCGAGGGATTTAATTTTCTTCTCTCTTTCTCTCTCTTTTTTTTTCCACCCCGCCCCTCCCCTTCCATAAGGATACCCAATGGAAGTCTGAATGCTTGTGAAGTGTAGGCTGCATTACTTACTAGACTACATGTAAATGGAAAATGTTCAAGTAAGAAAGTAAAGTTCCTGGTACCATAGGTGAGATCTTTGGGCCTGCAGCATCATATGCTTCAGATCAACAGAGAAAAGTTGTTGAAGTTCAAAATCAGTATATTTAAATACTTTCTTTCCTTCTGTTACAGGTAAAAATGAATTTTAAAAGATCTAGGTCATCATTAGATTAGAAACATGTTCTGTTATAGTACAGAGTAAATTCAAATTCTACTGGGAGACAGTATATTTGTAAATCATGAAAAATAACCTCTGTGTTGAATATTCATACTGTATGAATGACCGAAATTGTTTTGAATGAGACAAAAAGTTTGCATTTTAAAAACACCAAACTTTGCAGTGTGCCAGATATACAGTGTAGATTGAAACATACAAAATGGAATTGATTTAAATTTCATTTTTTTTTTTTTTCACATTGTCATAAATTGACAGTGGGCTGTTTATTTGGTGATTTATTTTTAGAGTAAAATATTAAACAGAAACAGGGCATGAAAAGATTATACCACGAAATTCAAACCAAACACATTTATTTTTCTCTATATTTTGTGAGTTCAAAAATAGTGGTAGACTGGTATTTGTTTGACATATTTAAGTAAAGAAAAATTTATTTTGCCAGATATACAGTCTAGAATTATATCGAAACAAAATATAATTTATTTACTAAATTAAATTCCAGTTTCTTTACATTTTTATAAATTGATCGTAGGCTGTTTATGGGAAGGTCCTGTCAGGTCTTTTGTTATTTTGTTCCCAGGTGGTTTGTACAATCTATCAAATCAGTGTGTTATACTGATAAGGCCATCTTGTCTACAACTCTCATTTTCTTGACCTCTTGGTTTATTTGGAAACATGAGTTGGAGGGATGGTATCAGTAGATAGTGGTCTTAAGTCAGTCACCTAGTGGATGATAGAGACAAAACACAAGAAAGGTTAACTGATACTACTCAAGATTTGACATTCAGACCATACGGAAAAAAGGCATGGAAAATGGAAGGAACAAGTATTACACAGGGAAACACAACACTAATGCCAAGACATATAATTTGTTGGATCCTGCACATACATGGAGTATTGTCCTAGCCAGTGTGTCTCACAGCCAGTCATAATGGGTCTTGTTTTGATTTTCCACCAAACTTAAGTTTTTACTAAAGTATCAGAGAAGACCCTTAATATTCATACACTTTCATGTAGTTTAACCCTCCAAGTGTGACTTTACCATCTGTTGGAAATTGCTCAGAAACAGGCATACCAAAATAAAGTAAAGACCATAACCCTACACATTTTCTTAAAGTAGACTGAATGAACTGCAACATGAGAATTTTTTTTGTTCCTATATGTTGACAGAAATTGACCTTGACTCATTGACCTAATAATGAATCACAATACGGCTGATTCAATGGGCCATATTACCACTGAATGAAATTTGCGGCCTATTTGATTGGCCGTAAACACTTCCAGCATTAAAAAAGCTTTGAATTATTAGCAAATCGAAGAGACGTGTGACTCTAAATCACTAGCTAAAATCAAGAGAAAAATCAGTACAATGTAAGAGTTAAGCAAATAAATCTGAATTTTCACCTCACAACTTCCGTATATATTTATGATCTGCCCATGTACAAAAGCAATATGTCCTTATTCACTGATGAATGTTTTTTCTACTTCTGTAAGTTGATATCCGTCCACCTTTATGACATTCAGCCTCAAATTTCTCTGTTATTAAGTAATTTACCTCATTCTGATTGGCCGCATAAGGTAATGACCTCTAAAGTTTATTGTTGTTAATCCGGCTTAATATTATGGCCTGTAGGTTTTGTTCTTAGTAAGTAATTATCCTGTTGTTCTTGTAGCTTTTTTTGTTTTTTTAAGTCATTTTTCTTCATGACATTTTGTAAAGGAGAGCAGGTAATTATATTTCAGACTGAGTTGAGATGTTGGATTTTTTGCATTATCCTTTGAAAATGAGAAACATTTTAGAGATTTTATTCTCAGCTGCCTACAGTAATGTCAGTACTGAAAATCTGTATAGAACAAAAACCAAGGAGTGAGATCGTCTTGAGAAGAACTTGTTCGTTGATCATAGCCAATAACATATACAGGGACAACAAGAGATCAGTGAGAACAAAAAGACTGTATTTTTTCCAGAGAGAAAATTATTTTATACACACACAAAAATAATGTATGCACTTTTGAATCATTATGACAATTCGCTTGATTGATTTTGACTTGTAAAATAAGATTGATACAAAATAATGCATTACACTCTTTAAGTCAAATAATATGTTTTTTTGTTTTTTTTCACATTTGACTTATTTACATGTGCTTGTATTGTGTACTTGTATATATGCTTATTCTTCCAAAACCAGTATCAGTAAGGATAGAGTGGCGATTTTATAAAGATTACTTCATTTAGTGAACAGTGGACTTTACTTAAAAAATAGTACCTCCAGCAAAAATTGGAGGAAATTTGTTATGTTGTCCTTCCTATAGTTGATTTCTCAGAGCTACTACTGGAAAAAAAAAAAAAGGAGGGGGGGGGTGATAATAAAGAAACACAAAATGCTGTTTTCTTACTATATTTTTAACGTCTTTGTTTCCTTGTAAATAACTGCTACTACAGAAAAAAAACAACACACACACACACACACGCACGCGCGCGCGATAGGGAAAAGCCAAATTCTGTTTTCTGACTTCTCTCCTCTTTTCTGTTGCTTCCTCCCTTCTGAGTCTTACTGCAAGAAAGTAGAACTCCTGAGTTTGTTTTTGTTGATTCTTTTAAGGTTTACAGGGCCAGCGTCTCTTGCTGCACCGCTCTTATTTCCGCTGAATCAAGCGCTGTACTATACTATACTATGCCTCAGCTTTGCAAGTATATCAAGCCGGCTGATATGGCTTGAGAAGAAACAGAGCTCTTATTTACCACAGAGTTAAGACACGTGCAGGCCCAGCCCACTTTGTTTTTTATCTGTAATGTTGTGATAACCAGGCAGCCTCTGGCAGGCTAAACATCTCGGGTTTCCCATGGCTCTATTGTACTACCGCCCTTGCTGATGGGAAGGTGAAAATAGGAAGGGGAAGGAGGGAATAGACAGGCGGGCATCAGGGAAGGGAAGATACCAGGGGCCTCACCGTCGCTATGTAATTTGGCCTCTGCTTCATGGGCGAATTTTATATTTCGGGGTTCCCGTGTGTATAATAACACGTTAAAGAACTGTCAGCAGTTCAAAATCGATGAAAAGTTGGCGGAATGCCTCTGTCCAAGGAAAAAAAAAAAAAAGATCTCAGATTTCTACCCACAAAAATTCTCAGCAAAAACAGGCAGCCATTTAAATCTGGAGCCGAGATAATTGTACTTCTTAGGATTGAAAGACTTCAGAAATACAGAAAGAGAGATGGGAAATTGGGAGGAGTTTGGGGAAGGTGGGGTGGGGGGGGGGGGGGCAGTGTTCCAAAAGTACAGTAAAACACTTTGTTCCCTAGACATGCCCGTAGCGTATAGCACAGGCTCATTGGGGGAGAAGGTGGAAAGAGTTTCAGTACGGTGGGTTGCAGTCAAACTCTTGTTTTAAAGACACGTTTTATTGGCTCATTTTACATAACTGGCCATTCAAATTGGGTTTGTGTTATTGTTGTTGTTTGTTGTTAATTAAGTTGTTCTGAGTTTTGGTGTTTCCCCCCCCCCCCCCACCCCCTTCCCGATCATGTTCTTTCTCATAGAAGCAGAGACTGTCATTCTTAGTGATTTGGATATCTTAGCGGTTCAGGATATCCTACACGTTACACAACACCTCTATAATGATGACCTTTTGTTGTAATTGTTACACAATTTTGGAATGTTATACAGTGCAATAATTATTCTTTGGACGCACGTTCATAATTTAACGCACTTCTGTGATCTTGGGTGGATAAACATTGTTTCTCTTATCTTTCTCTGCTGTCGTTCCTTTTCTCTGCTGCCCTTTGCTTTTATGAGGAAGTCTGCACGCAGGTGCACCCTTGTTCCCCCCCCCCCCATTTCATAGATCATTCTTTTTCTCTTTTCCCGCCGGTCTCTCTCTCTCTCTCTCTCTCTTTCTCTCTCTCTCTCATCTCGTACATTTGTCAGAGCGTTTCATCTGTATCATTCATCTTCTTAATCTTGTTACTTTGTTTTGTTTTTCACCTTCTTTACGAAACCCATAAGAAATGGCTAGAAAATGTAGGGAGAGTTTGTCTTTTGACGACCAACGCAGAAAACTTTTTCTCTGGCCTTATTAACTTGTCAGTTTTAGCACTGGGCTGTGAGAGAGAGGTGAAAGTTGACTGCTTTCTTTTGCCAAGTATGTAATTTCCGTGACAGATAGTTTGGGTAAGTCCAACAAAACTCATCATGGCATCCAAGTCGTAAGCGCTCGAGGTGGTCCGAATCCTTTAAAATTACAGATTGTCACCAGCCCGTCAATCTTCATGGTGAAAAAATGAAATCTGTGAAAAAAAAAAAAAAATCTTATCCGCGACAATGGAATTGCCCCGTTGTTGTTGTTGTTGTTGTTGTTGTTGTTTCCTGAATATTTTTTTTTCTTTTTAACTTCACCCAACCACTTTCTCCTCGGTCACCCTCTGCACCGAGGCCTGATAAATGTATGTTATACATGTACCGAAAACTCTCGCTGGTAAAATAGTGTACCCGCAAAAACCGGACACATTCATGAGGGGAAGGCAAGGACTACTGGGGGAAGGCATGTTTTCCTTAGTGTGTCAAAACTCTGGAACCCGCTGTGTTGTATATACGGACTTTAGAACGAGGAATGTCAGTTTTGTTTATAGTCGTTGTGCTCAATCCTATTACTTCCCTTTACCAGACAAAAGAGGGATTGAACAAGCAGTGGAAAGAGGGAAAAAAATCACTGCGTCCTACGCTTCAAACATACACCACGGAAGAGAGTGTTTTCTTCTTATTGTTATAATTTTATCAACCTTTTTGGCGACCAGTCTTCCGAGTGACAAGAAGTAAAAGGATTTTTTTCCTCTTTACATTGCTTGCTCGACACCTCGTTTATCTGGCAAAAGAACGTAGTACTGCTAAGGTCGTTTTTCTTAAGCCTTTCAGTCCAACGAAAGTAGCATTATCTGGGCATTTTTAGAAGTTGCCAATTTTTGCTGAGAAATTTTGTGGGTAGAAATTTGGAATTTATAAATTTTGCCCGGACAGCAACAATCAGCCTACTCTTCCATCAATTTTGAATTGTCAAGGCTTCTTTAACGTGCATGATGCACACACGGGACCTCCGAAATATATTCGCCCTTATCCGAGAAGATTAGACGTCGGGCTTCCCTACACAGAAGAAGCCAGGGGACTGTTGAGTCACTGTAAAATGCCGGTTTTCAATCTTCGTGACCTTCCATCACCCGATGCAGAACCTCGCGAGTCGATCCCCGCCTGTTTTCTCCATGATCAGGCGCCATACATGTGCCAAAAAGCCACTGCGTCCCTAAAATGATCTCCCCTCACACGAGTCGATCTTCTAGGAGGGCAGATAATTTGCGAAACGATCTCCAATTGAGTTACTAATTGTGGACTGAGGTTTCAGACACTGATACGTCCATTTTTGTTCTTTATGAGGACTGATTTTGGTAGTACTATGTGCTGACCACAACCTTCGGAATAGGTTTATTAGTGGTTAGCAGGTCTGACCTTAGAGCATCCTTGGTCCACCATGAGATGGCCCAGACAAACTAAGGGAGACAAATGATGCAAGGGACAGAACTCATTATTTAAGTCTACACTTACGGTTTGTCCACTGATATCCCGACTGCTTTGTGCGTACGCATCCCCTACTTTCAAGCGAATACACCAGCAGAGATCTACATTGGGCCCCGTTAGAAGGATTTTGCAAAGGTGAAGAAAAGAAAATGGAGATAGTACACCAATATAGGAAGTTCTAGTGGCCATGTTGAAACCGTAGCAGGCCTATAATAGGATATAAGCAATGAAAAGACAAGTGGAAGAAATGATGGGATCGCCGTGGCCCTGAGGTAAGGCGTCTCCTATGCGGCGAAAAACTCACGTCGAGGACGTTGCAGATTAGAATTTGGGATCCTACCATCTGTGGTAGATGAAAAGGTTTCGTTAGATTAGAACCTGCTTTTTTTCTCAAGAGTCTATTCAACGGTCCGCTGGCTTCATAGTAGGGAATCCCGACATCTAGTCTTCTCAGATGTGGGTAGATTTATTTTGGAGGTCTCGTGTGTATATTTGGCACGTTAAAGAACCCTTGGCTATTCAAAATCGATTGAAGAGTAGATGTCCGGGCAAAATTTCAAAATTCCAAATTTCTACCCTCAAAAATTCTTACCATAAGAAAACAGACTGCCTGTTAAAGCCGCAATAATCGTACGTTCTTAGGATCGAAGGGCTTTTAAAAAAATGACAGTAGAAGAAATTATGGGATCGCCGTCGCCCTGGGGTAAGACGTGTACTACTCGGCAAAAAAAAGAAAAAAACTCTAATCAAGGACGTCTTAGATTCGAATGTGGGAACCTGCCATCTGGTAAATGGAAATGATTCGAAGATTAGACCCTGCATTTTTGCAATGTCTCAACGGTGTGCTGGCCTTGAGTAGGGAAGCCTGACGTCTAGCCTTCTCGGATAAGGACAAATCTATTTCGGAGGTCCCGTATGTATGTTTCGCATGTGACAGAACACTTGCCAGTTAAAACTTGGATGAAGCATAGGCGGCAGGGCCGTTATCCATGTAAAATTTTCTAATTTCTAGAAATTGAAAGCTTGTATAATTTAGAATAAAAATAATAATTAAAATAAACAAGAAAAGAAGAACTGGTGGATATACAACATCTAGGAGTGCATAAAATAAAAAAAGGTGTTTACGACAACCCAGGTACCAACAACACTCGTGACAGATAGAGAAGACGGATGCACATCTTGGCAGGAGGCGTCTCGGACGATTCCAGGCAAAGTTAGGAGCTAAAAAGAATGAAATTGCGTCCATTGTGAAATTGAAAAAAAAAACAAACAAAAAAACTATAATCTAAGGTCTATTCTGACTAGCGCTTTCAGCAGCTCAGTCAATACTAAGCTGGCCTTCTGGAAATGGTTATCTTTTCTGACGTCTAGCCTTCCTCGATGATCTGAAATTAAAAAAAAAAAAAAAATGGGTCAGTAGTATTGTAGAATTGTTTGATAAGTTTTGATGGGTGATTGGCATATTCTCACGGATCTGTGGACATAACAGGGTAGTTTTAAATCCTGCGTAATCCCTTTGCTGCAGTGTCGCCGCTCTGCCTGGTAGCACCGTGTCTTTATACTGGACAGGACTATCTGCGCCTTCAGTGTGTGGCCCAGTTTAGTAAGTAGTTTTTTTTTACCTGCGGAAAATTTGGTCTGTCCACGATCTTTGACTCCAGTTGTTATCATTCATTTATTTATTTTTCTAGAGGAGAACCCACGGCCTCTGTTTTTTAAATATAGCTCAGCGATTTAGAGTATGGCAAGCATGCGCACCACTATGATGATATTTTGGTTGATTAAACTGAATGTTCCTTAAAGAAAACGTACGTTTTGAACGCGTGATACTATCTAACGTACAAGTTGGATCAAGCACCCCTGCGAGTTTATTATTCAATTATTATCGCATTTTTAGAATAACGTCAAAGATCGTAGTTTTTTTTTTTTTTTTCGGGTTTATGTACATCGTAACATAGATCCATATTGAATTATGTACCAATGTTGTGTGCCAGATTTCATGTGGATCCATTCAGTAGTCTTTGAGTCCATAAGCCTATTATAATTATGTGGGTTTTGTTGCAGATTTATAGTATAAATTAACCAGTTTATTTAGTTATTGTTCTAATGTGAACAACGCACAGACGGGACTTAAGAATTATTTTAGCTGTTATCCGAGAAAAAAAGGTCGAGTTTTTTGCCATTTACATGTATTTCTAAGGTTGGATTTAAATCCACGACAACTCCTTAACGGCCCGACCACGGCATTTCTCCATCCCTCTCTCCAACCACCTTCTCCCTTTCTTTATAGGACGCTAATAAGGACTGAGAGCGTTTCAATATATGCAAGATCTTGTCAGATTGAACTCGGATATTCAATTTTCACTACTTCAAGTACTATGATGCAATATCCTGAGTTCCGTCATTCATATTCACTCTTTTCCCTGAAGTGCCTATTGCCCAGCCTTGTGAACGTGAATCTCGGCATTAATCAAGTGGGATTTCGTGTTTTCATGCATGCATTCGCTCTTTAGAGCTACAAGGAAAATGGGAAGTGAACGCCGAATGGTTGGATCGGATTGTCTTGCAGACACTAGAGTTTTTTTTTTTTTTTCAGTGAGAAAGGTGCTATTTAGACTTTGCACTAGCCCCCTTCTCCGGTTGTCTCTCAGTTTCTTTCTGTCTGTCCGTCTGTCTGTCTGTCTGTCTACCTGCTTGCCTGTGTCTGTCTCTCTGCCTGCTTGTGTCTGCTTGTCTGTGTGTCTATGTCACCTCTGTCTTCCTGTGTCTGTCTGCCTGTCTGTCTCTGTGTCTGCTTCTGTCTGTCTCTGTGTCTGCCTCTGTCTGCATGTCTCTCCGCATGTCTGTCTGTCTGTCTGTTTGTCTGGCTCTCTGTCTGTCTGCTGGTGTCTACATGTCTGTCTGTTTATCATTCTCTATCTCCATTATATCCCACCCACCCCTCCCCTCCCCGCCCCCTTTCATTATGGCATCAATGTCAATGTTTTATCCCAC
The DNA here is from genome assembly GCA_038406235.1 of Peronia verruculata. NCBI lineage: Eukaryota > Metazoa > Mollusca > Gastropoda > Systellommatophora > Onchidiidae > Peronia > Peronia verruculata. The sequence continues at coordinate 11,521 of JBCAUA010041211.1, forward strand.
GTTCAGCCAGGAAAGTGCCCCCCCCCTCTCTCTCTCTCGCTCTCTCTCTCTCACACACACACACATACACACACACACACACACAGTTTTGAATTAACATGTATAAGTTATGAGTGTATGAAGTGGACGAATATCTTTAACACATCATGCACCGTTAGTTGTTCAGTTTTCTCTTTCCTCTCGCTGGCAGATGATACGGTTCCCTTTCGCACTCCTGCAATCTTCGGTGTGCATACCGCATGCCGCACATGATGTTGGTGCGCAATACATAACACCTGTCAAATTTTTGTAAGTTCTTTGAAATCGATTTGTAGTAGAAAACGATATGTCTCGATTGTTAACATAGTGATAGATGGATAGATAGATAGATAGATAGATAGATAGATAGATAGACAGACAGACAGACAGACAGACAGACAGACAGACAG
>JBCAUA010041222.1:0-11947 GCA_038406235.1 Peronia verruculata
GTTACCAAGCGGCTCGCTGTGCATGGGTAGATTTAATTCAAGAACAAAAATCAGTTTGTAAGTTGCTGCCCAGAAAATGGGTACAATCCAGTTTAAACCCAGTCATTATGAACCGGGTAATTTGAAAATCCAGTTTATCAAATAAGTAAACGGGTAAAATCCAGTTTAGACCCGGTTATTGGGAAATGGGTAATTCCAAAATCCAGTTTATCAAAATCCAGGTTGATGCCCAGCACTAGTGCAGGTCCTGAGAGTGATTTTTCTAGTGCTTGAACTAGGGATTTTTTACACTTCAATTCGGATTCAGCGTGTCCAGATTAGAGGAAAAGTGTGAAAAAAATGTGTGTTTTGCATCCAGTTGTCATGACAATGCTGCCATACTAGATTTTATGTTTTGAAAATTAGCTATTTTCAAAAGCCTAAGGCTCATAGAGTATTGAATGGAACGGTGTGAAAGTTTGCACATGAATAATATAGCCCTAGTTAAAAGATAAAATGCGTTTGTTTTTTGTTTATGTGTCATAAAATATTTTTATAATTTTTTTTAGATATGTATATTGATGGTTGTAAATTTTTCGCAATTTTCACCAAGTATCCAAAACGGAGATGTAATTTTGAAAAACCAATGCATTTTATTAAAACTCATGATAATATTTTTATAAATTTTTTTAATATTTATATTGACGGTTGTAAATTTTTCACAATTTTCACCAAATATCCAATTTTCCCTCAAAAACGGAAATGTAATTTTGAAAAACCTATGCAATGGAGGATGTATATTCCAAATTTGAAGGCAGTAGTTTGAGAAACAAAAAAGCCTGAGAGAAAAAGAAATCATGCATTTTGAGAAAATCTCAATCAAATTTTCATATAATCTCTCGATATAGTCCTTTAGGGGTGCCGTGTTGGTGGGGTTTTGGGGCATAAGGCATATGTTTCTGGCCCCATCCATAGTTTTTCTGGTATAGGAAGAGTTCAAAGTGGGTAAAAATAGGAAACTGCTATTTTTGATTTTAAATCACAAAACATTATCTTCAGACCCGCACCCCCTCTTAAGTTGATCTTAAGTTGACTGCACTGTGCTCTTTGGTGTGATACCATGACTGCTCTATGACCATGATATATCATTATATTATCTGCTCTATTTAGATAAGGAGAAAAAAAATTGTTTTTGCATTTTATGAGTTATGTGATTGTAATACCTCTGAATTAATTACATAATTTTGTCAGTGCCTTTCTTTTTTTTTTTTTTACTGACATTATCATCTGTTAGTTCTCATGTTCAGAAATATCATAAGACATCTTTACATTTTGGTGTATGTCTGACTCAATCAGGCAGTATGTCCTTATCCTGACCAATGGTTATGAAACAGAAAAATGTCAGTTGTTAATCTCACAATGGTCAGTATCAACTGTTTGATTGATTTATTTTCAGGTGAAGGCATTGCAGCATTTGCGGATGAACCTGATAAGGCAGGCCCATCCCTAGAGCCTTGCCTTAAGAAAGCTGAGTCAGACATCCCTGCACACAAGCACTCATCAACCCCAGTATATCTCGGTGCCACCGCAGGCATGAGGTTACTCAAGTAAGAGGCCTTTTTGTCAAACTGTTCTCAGTATCCCACTCTTTTAGGTTTTATGTATATGTGTGGCCTATAACCCTAGGTTCTTGTAGTCCTCCATTATGCACTTCTATTTGAGAAAACATGCTGAAATTGGTGCATCCCACTATGTTCCACCATTGCAGAAAATTGGTGTGATTTGTTCTAGCATCAGTTCTTAACATCAAAGAAATCAGGAGAGGTTGGCTGATAAACTTCAAACATATTGATAGACCAAACTTTAAGATAGATTGAACCATACAAATAACTGGAAATAAATTTTTCTCATAAGTGAATATATATAAGCTCATCATAGATTATTTTACTATTGCAAACCAGCACCACAGTAAGAAAAAGAAGGGTGTGATAAGCAAAACTCAAGGTCACCTTTTTTAGAGGCACAGAGTAAGCAGCCATGGTTTGACATGTGGGTAGTGATGAGGTAGAAAAATAACTTATCTTTGGCCACAAGGAACTAGACAGCTGTGACCCAGTGAATCAATTTCTGACCCAGGATCTGGAGAATGACAGTCCTTTATCAAACTCATATTGGAAGAACAGGTGTAGCAGATACAGGTCACACACACAGAGTAATGAAGGTGTCAGAATTGTAACTCTTCAAAGATAGTTGTTTTTAAGTGACCTATGTTTTTTTTTTCATTTGAAAAAAGTGTATAATTGAGACGTGACATGATGGAATCAAGCGCTCATCAGATGGAACCGACCGTAGAATTCATGTTTTTCAACAAAGAGTGAATTTTTAACACAATTTTTTTCTTCACCAAACCCTTCTTTATCAATGTAAAAATGCATTTCAGAGTTCACTTAGCCAAAAAATTGTAATTTAGTGGCATGGCCTAACAAGGATTAAAAAGGATTTACAAAAGTGGTCGGCCATTTTCTCAATAAATTTGGCTGCAGCAACAGGTCACCCCTTTCATCTTTAATTGCAAATATCTCAACTTCTACGTAAGGTAGAGCAATCATTTTTTTCAGTTATTGAAAGGGAAATGAATAATCTTTACAGTGATACCAATAACTCGATATGCCCAAAATTTGACAAGAGCTTGATTTCATCGTGTCACATCTCAGTTATTGATGATAAGGCTCCTTTTTCATTCTGAGATACAAATCTTTGGGGGGAAAAAAAAAAGAGAAAGAAAGTCAAAAATGTGTATTATTTTACAAACTATACTCTGGGCAGAGTGTCAGGAGCACAAGAAGATGCAGTATGGACCTAAGAGATATGAGGGGCTATTGTATTCTGTCATTTTATGTGCAGAACAAACAAAAAAGAGCACAGTCATTGATTGTAAAGAGAGAATTACACAGTCATTGATTGTAAAGAGAGAATTACATTGAAACACATATTGGGGAAGTTAGGGAATAAAGAAGCCAAATGTGCTAACTGTATGAATGAAGGCAGTGGAAATCAGTTTCTTTCTCATACTCTTCTTTCATGTTATTTCCCAAAATCCTTAGCCTTTCATAGTCATATTTGTTTCGTTAATTGATTTTCTGTCTCAATAAATTAACAATTCTGATTTATAGATTCTTTTGAGATGCAGTTCTTAGCTTTTACTAAGCACTTTAATTTGGCATCTACAATTTCATTTACAAGTGCCCACATATTTTTCAAAAGATTTCTATCACAAAGTAAGCAGCCATTTCAATAAAGAAATGGAGAACTCATGAAATATTCCAGGATAGAAAAGTACCCATATAGTTTTTGTTTTGTTTTCTTTTTAATTTATTTTTAAACAGCTGTGACTTTATAGTGAAACAAAGCAACAATATGAACTACAACATTTCATTCTTCAAATTATGCCTTCTCATATCAAGTGTGACGGTTCTTGACATCCAAATTAGACCAAAATAAATCTTTGATCAGCAGCACTCTAATTCCTTGTGAAATTTATCCAAGCTTAGAGAAGTGACAAAAAGATTGTCCATCACCATCCAATTTTTTTCTTTGAATTGGGGCAGTGGGATAGGCAGGTAAGTTGCTGTGTCTTTATTTAATGAACATGCACGTACGAGAACTTGAGATGCATCTGTTTTATGAAGTTGGCAACAACCTCAAGGCTTATTCTGCTTTCGTGTGACTTCTGCCTTCCTGCGATTCTGCTTTAAATAAAATTAATTTGACAAATTTCATGTATAACTGTGGGAATGATGTTGTGTTTAATGTATGTAAATTCTCATTGTTTTACATTTCAGTGAGTCAAATGCACCAGCAGCTCAGGCTATCATTAACTCTGTGAGAAAAACATTCCGGGAGTCTGTGTTTAAGTTCACCCAGGAGCAACAGTCAGCTCGTATCATTTCAGGTGAAGAGGAAGGTTCATTTTCCTGGATCACCAGCAACTATGCTACCAATGCATTTAATGTGGTAGGTTTTTGATGTGTCCCAGAATGCTTATGATTGACACAGCATTTGTGTAGGAAAAGAGACTATATGTTTTATGGTTACATAGATTTCACGTACAAAAAAAAAAAAAAAGAGGAAAACATGTAATTATATGACAGAGCATTGAATTGCAGTGTTGCACAAATTAGGTGAATGCACGAGACTGAAAATGATGTATCTCTTCTAAAAAAGTCTAGAGTCTTTGATTTATATCTCTGTAGCCTTTACAAAATTGTACTAGTGAAATTTGAAATGAAAGTGTAAATGATCTACATGCAGACAAAAGTGACCTAGAGTAGCTTGATATTAAATTATTGGTTTCTTTGTCAATTCTTTAAACATATTTAAAATTGTGCATCTGTTTGGTGTCCAGCCCAGTCATTCAGTAAGTTCATAGGAAAATTAGTATAGATGAGCTGTAATGAAACGACCCATTTTTAGAGATCTCAGTTGAAAAAAATTTGAACAGAAACCTCTTGAAGATATGCAACTTGTAGCAAAGCAAAAATTTGTCACTGTTTTTTTTTTTTTTTTTCTTCTGTCTCTCTCATCACAAATAGAAACGCCCAGGAGTGAAGGGACTTATAGCAAAAACAATTGTCCCAAGCATAGGGGCCATGGATCTTGGAGGGGCCTCCACTCAAATCACCTTTGTCCCTGAGAACATCACTGTGATGCCTGCAGGCTTTGGCCAGACCATGCAGCTATTTGGCCACAACTACACTGTCTATACCCACAGCTATCTGTGCTATGGGGTCAACGAGGTGACCGGTAGAATATTTGCTGCACTGGTTCAGGTAACTCGTTATTCTATCATCCCCAAAAGTGTCATCTATTTTTTCATTATGCTGTTATTAAGATGTGGATGAACTGAAGGACAAGGAATGTCAAAATTCTAACTTTAATCGGAAATCTGACCTTAGAAATCCAACTTTCTGGTCGTTGCAGATTTTATTTTTGGCTGGTTTATTGAAAGCTTTTTCATTTTTCCAGATCATTTTTTTTTTTTTTTTTTTAAAAGTCTTTGACGATGAATTAGAAAACAGAAATACAATAGTTCATATGCATGCTGTTGGCGAGAACCCTTTAGGCTAGATTATTATCCAAGGGCTCGTTTAGATGTACTGCCTCGGTTCTTCAAGTCTGATACGGGATAGTGCAAGATAAGATGAAAATCAATACTTGAATCACACAAATGATACAGCCTTTGTCTGAGAGAAGATTATAGAAACAGCTGATGCAAGATATGTGATTTTCTGGGCCACAATTTAAATTTAAATTCTTGTTTGAAAAACTGATAATGCATAGAGCTGCATAGAGCACATTTTTTTTTTTTTTTAACTGATCTTTTTTCTTCTTTTTTTAATTCTTTCTTTTTTTTTAAAGGGGTAAAATCATTGTCAGTTCATATTCTTGTGAAAACTCACAGTCTTGTAGATATTGTACTAGTAGGCTTTTTTTTTTCTTTGTCTTAAAAATGACTCAACCAGACTGCGCTGACTGACTCTATAAAATGTTCTTATTTTTTTATGTGGAAACAGTCATCCCTGAAATGAGTTAATACCATATACTAGAAATTGAAACATCTGACTTGGAAGGAAATTTCAACATTTGAAGTATTGCCAACCAAGGTGTGGTTGTCTTTAAAAAAAAAAAAACAAGCCTAAGCAATCCATCTTTATGAAACACCCTAATTTCACTTCAAGCCACATGTGTCACTCTCTAAAACGTCTAGAACATCTATTTCTGGAATGATGATAGTTGATTGAAATTATTCGTATAGAAGATCATTTTATGTCAAGAACATGTTATTTTCACTGGGATTCAAACCGTGACGGCATTCAGTAAATTAAAGCGAGGCTGCAGTCAAATGTAATCAGGAGCAGAGTTTCCACCCTTTGCTGACCTTCCATGAATTACAGTGCCGATAAGTTGAATGTCAAACACTCCACATTCATGGTGAACATTGAGGCATTTTTGAGAACAATCACATGATAAAGGGATTTTGGCTCACACGTTCATTAGTAAAACTGTTCCGCACATGACAGCTCATGTTTAATGATGAGCATTCAGAGATATTCCCACTGTATATGCAATCCCATCGGTGATCAATGTTTTCTCAGTTGTGTGAATGACCTCAAATTGTCCAGGCCATAAATTATAGATAGTTTGTACCCAATAGTGGGGATAAAAGAAACATTTCGTCTTTTTTCATATTTTATATTCCTAGGAACTAAAGAAACATAATATAGCTCTTACCATTCTTTTATCTCTTCTTGTTATTCATCTTTGTTGGGGGGGGGGGGGGGGGTTTTTCCTCTTTTTCCCCTTTCCCTTCCTTTTTTTTTTTTTTTTCCATCCCTCAAAAATGGAAGGAATAAATATTATCTTTATTTTTTGTCATTTTTTAAAACATTTTTTTTTTTTAACTTTTTTTTTTTTTTTCTTTTGGTATTAGGAACAAGTCAATGTCACAACGATTGAGCATCCCTGTTTACCTAAGGGCTATAATGTGACCATGTCCCACGAGCAGCTGTTTGCCTCTCCCTGTGTCTCTGGCAATGCCGGCCTCCACTCTTATGGGTCTCGCATTGTCATTGATCAGGGTGCACTGGTAAGATGGAATGACTTGAAATAACAATGGTTGGAAGTAATAGTTTGTTAGAGAAGGACAGTAGAACTATCACTTTGTTAATTCTCATATCTTCATCACATATTCTTTATTTTCTTGTCTCTCATTTGCAGAGGTCATATGTTTGTTTCAACTTGAAATTTTTGTCTTTTATCATATGGATGAGAAGGGCTTAAAAATTTACTAACTTGAAATTTTTGTCTTTTATCATATCGATGAGAAGGGCTTAAAAATTTACTAACTTGAAATTTTTGTCTTTTATCATATGGATGAGAAGGGCTTAAAAATTGGCTCTGCGATCAAACTTTAAAAAATCTTATTACATTTATTACAGTACCATATTGTTTCTGTTTCATTACACCATTTATCACTGAAATTTTCACATCTTTGAAATATGTAGAAAAATAAATTTGGAATTTCATAATTTTATCATCCTTAATATTGCTTGATTTACAGCAAGACAACTATACATTTGTTGGCCAAAGCAACAACTCGGAATGTTCCAGCTTTCTGAGCAGGGCATTGTTCAACACATCTTCTTGCCCTTACCCCAGATGTTCCTTCAATGGAGTGTATCAGCCAGAGGTGTATGGCCCATTCTATGTAAGTCAATGGGGCATTCATAGTGTTGATCTTGTTTTGTAAACATTTGCTTTTACATGTTCTCGTTATTTGTTAGGATAGCATTATCGTTGTTATAAAATCTTTTTATTGGCTTAAATTGCAAGGGCTGAGCAACAAAATAACTGCTGTGGGCTCATAATATATTACTTGTTCTCAAATTAATTTTCTTTCGGGTGTGGTTTAGTTTGATTTCCATCCTTTATTTCCATGATTTTTACTCACTGCCTTTGGCAGTGGGGGAACACATTACATAAAATATTTGGCATTGCTGACAGTAGGTTTGTGAACTCTGCAATGAGATAGCCAGTGGGGCTGAATTTTTCAGTTTTTTTTTTTTTTTTTAAAGTTGTAGTTCTCAGTTAATTTTCAGATTATCGCTTTAGAGAGTTTAATGACTATTAACTCTATTTGCTCAAGATATTTTTGAAGCATGTCATGAGTCCTTGCTATAAAAAAAAAAAATAATGGAAATTGTAGTTCTTTTCAATCTATATATGTTAGGCAAACATCATAAGTTTTACAGAAATTACCTTTTTTTTTTTCCAACCATAAAGGCCAAAATCACTGCTGATTACACTTTTTCATTTACATCAGTGAGACTTTAATTTTTCTTGCTCCTTTTATTTATTTTTTAAATTTTTTGTATTTATTTATTATTTTTTTTTCAGGCTTTCTCTAGTTATTACTACATTTCCAGTTTTCTCAACCTGACTGTCTCTGGCAGCTCTTTCAATCACAGCCAGCTGGTCTCAGCCATTGACAATGTCTGTAAGATGGACTGGACAGAGGTAAAGCGCTGCCTTTTTTTTTTTTTGTTGTTGTTGTTTCTTTATTTCTATGCCCTGTGCAGAGTTTGACTGTCCTCTCCTGCTCCTGCCTTTTTTTTTTTTTTTAATGAGATTACACCAATTTCTGGGCATGAATTATACAATTTTTGTTTTCTCTAAATGCTTATACATTACTACTTGATGTACAATAACTCATAAAAACTAAGAATTTTTATACATTTCTGTACTGCTTGAAACTGTGACCCCAGTACCTTAAGTTTACACATAGGACTTTTATATTGTCCACTATCTGGAACGAGGTGACTCATCAGATGTTAATGTACAGGCTGTATTTGTGCTTCACTGGGAAAGAATTTAAGTATAAGTTATCTTCCATTATTAGTTCCTGTGTAGATTCCATCTTTCTCCTCACTTCATCCATTCTTCACCACCTACTGTTTTCATTTTCACTCTGCTATGGTATTCTGTGTATCCCTCAAGTAGACAACATGGTGTGAACTGTTGTCCTGTGTATAAAAGTCACAAACTACTAGGATAGTTCAGCTGATGGATTTTTCCATCAACTGCAACTGCTTCAACATGTCATTAAACCAAAACCTTCTGAAGCAGATAGCTGTTAGATTATGTAGACTTATGTGTTTTTTAATGTATATTATGTAAGCAGACTCAGACATGTATTACAGACATTTTTTTCCTGAATGCATTCCATGCTTATAAACTTATAATTTATGCTTTTTGTACTCAGCATATGGATTTCATGTTTGTTGATTTCGATACTGATGATATATTTTTTTGCTATTCTAGATGAATATTGTGTATCTAAATGAATGGTTTCAGGGCAAAATGCGACCAGCACCATTATTGAAAAATTTGAGTCATATCCCTCAATACTGGGACTGATGTTAGTGCTATATGGTAAGGACTCTCCTTTTCACCAAACACAACTTATTCTTTCCAAAAGTCTTCAGAAAAGTCTAGTACTTTATGATAAATAACTACCTGCAGGAGAACAAATTGTCATTTTTCTCTAAACAGCAATTTTGGATATGTCTCATTTTGCCCCCAAAACCCTTCAAATATCTTTAGTTCTATCCAATAATGTTTTGTGCTTATGTCCAATCCTTAGCTCCAGCAGCTGCCTGTCACACCACAGGAGAGGAAAAACTTGATGTTTTACTGTCTGCAGTCCAACTATGTCAACCAGCTGTTGTTTGATGGGTACAAATTTACAGATTCTGAGTGGTCAGCCATCAATTTTGTGGGCAAAGTAAGTGCTACTGTCTAAACAAGCTGCTTCATAGCAGTTTCACTGAAGGATAACAGCCAGCAGTTGTATCCGGCAAAATAAGCATTGTGCACAGCAAAGAATTTATGACATTGTGAAAAATCTGGATTTCAAAGTTTAAAATAAAATAATGACAGTCGTCGATAACTATGCTGACAGAATTTTATCGCGAATTCAGTATTATGTTGTTTTGTTAATCGCTTCATTTTTATTGACAAAATTCACTAGTTATATTGTAAATTTACTCAGTGTTGAGAGCTCATAAACAAAATCATTAAGGAAAATTAAAAACTGTGTCACAGAATCTTCAGTTATGTCATTTTCAAAGCTCAGTGAATGTGAGCTCAGAGAAAAGAACAAAATTATTTATTAAGAACTGAGCAGAAAATTTGTTGTTCTTTCGATTTTTTCTGAAGCATATGACAGGGATATCAGTTTTCAGACTGTCCAACATGCAGTGTGATTGTTTTCTAATGCAACTTAACTCTTTGTTTATAGAGATTGGTCTTTGTTAAAAAAGATATCCTTCACCATTTCTCATGTTAAAGCACTGGCTCTGATTTGATTTCTTTATTGTCTTATTTATACTTGAATTTATACAACTGCTGCTTTTCTACTTCATTCTGATTGCTAAGTAGTACTAAGAAAAGAAAAAAAAAGATTTAGCTGTCTAAAGAGTAAGATTCTGAGGGGTAGAAAATTTTCAAATTTCATATGTTGTCCTTAAGGCTCAGTATGCATCTGAGCTCCTGACAAAAATCAGTATTTAGAAAATCATTCATAACTAATATTGCATTATTTTGTTTGTTTCATATTATATTTATATATGATGTTGACTGAAATATTTTATACCATTATTAAAATTATTTTATATTTCTCATTACATAAATACAATTGAGTCCACCCAAACCAAACTCTGATAATGCGAATTTCTGATAATTTGAATAAAAACGAAACAATAGATTTTTTTTCCCCTCTTTGTGCCCATTAAATGCCTCTCGCATACATTGAAGCCACCGCAGTGTACGAGGAGCAGCGATGCTGGTTGATAATCAAGTATCCTTGCAGAACCTTATACTGTTATAGTACAGGTAGACATGGTCAAACATTTGTATGTATGGTACAATATTACGATACTTCATGTATAGCCAACCCGAGGCGTTGCGCCTAGCGCCTGTGTACTGTTACAGTCACTGCGTGGCGTTATAGATGTCTAGCTCTAGTCAGTATTTACATCATGCTCTTTCGCCTGCGGTTGACTAGCTTTATTTTATAGACTATATCATATCTAAATGATGGCTTCCTCTAACTCATTGAAGAGAAAAAAGACAGCTCTTTCCACTGAGTTGAAAATGATAATGCTGCAGGAAATAGACAGAAGTGCGATGTCCAAGAAGGCCATAGCTGAAAAGTATGGCATTCCTCCAATACACTCGATGATATTAAAATATCGGGAATGTGTGGAGCATTACAAGGGTAAAAGCATACTTGTGTATAGTGTATTCAATGCTATCACTGACAGTTTTAGCTGCATTGGTCTACCCAAAAGAAAAAAAACATTTAATAATCAGAAAAATATATTGGTTGTCTCTGTCCATATTAGATTTTTGGGGACCCAGAATGATTTGAAAGAGAAAGGTGGGAGGGGGGGGGGGGAAGCAGCACTACTCTCCTTGAATAGCATGAGTGATGTAAAGTACTGTTCAAAGTCAAATTTACTTCCTTCTTTCGGTGTAAGACTAGTCATATTGTGATGGCTCATCAAGTCCTTCCTCATTCTTTTTCATCCAGTTGTCCCTCGGCACTTTCCCATACTGCAACTCTGCTGAAGGGCTGACTACTTCCCTGTCATCAATCTTTTTTTCCTCAATATTTTCAAAAACGTTATTTGAAATAAAACTGTACACTGTGCAGGAGAACCTCCTCTCAGTTTGCTAACTCCCACGGTGACAGGACGTGCCATGCCCCAGCAAAGAACTCATGATACTGGGGTGAAAACTACTTAATAGTGATTTAACAATTATGATTTTTTTGTTTTTTTAGTTTAATTTGCTTTTGTAATCATTAATGAGCACACTAGTGGGAAGGTATTTCCTTTTTAATAGTTTGTAGTTGTTAAGATATCGCAGAATTATGATGATAGTATCAGTAATCACAAACATGACATGCATTTGGAAAGACAGCAATAAAATTTGCTTTTTTTTTCTTCTTCTTCTTCTTCTGTGTAGAAATTGTAAAAAAAAAAAAAAAAAGCACCTATATACATACTCTCCGCCTAAGAGGCCGGTCTGCCTAAGAACCTGCCTCTGCTGTGGAGTGGAATTTTTCCTCTATAATTTACCCCTCTAACAACCCACTCCTATGCGAAAAATCCGCCTAAGAGCCCGATGTCGGGCTAAGACATGCATACTTATGGTGTAATTTCACATCTTATTGTCCACTTGAGAGAAACCCTCATTTGCCAGATGAACTGTAAAATGGGGGCAAGGATGGAGAGAACAGGTAGACAAAGGCATGGAACTGATGGTTGATGTTACCTGTTACCTATCCCTTAGATTTGGGATCCGTCGGGGCGCAGCAGAGGATCTTCTAACCACAGCTTTCCAT
>JBCAUA010041233.1:0-11947 GCA_038406235.1 Peronia verruculata
TGTGTGTGTGTGTGTGTGTGTGTGTGTGTGTGTGTGTGTGTGTGTGTGTGTGTGTGTGTGTGTGTGTGTGTGATATTATAACTGTCAATACGAAATTGTGACATATGTTCCTAGGCGCCGGACAGGATTTTGACGAAGGAGATATTCGTTTTGTTTTGTTTTTGAAGAGGAAATGTCAAATTGTCTGACTGAATTCTGCTTAATTAAAAGAACCAATAACAGTTTTGTTTTGTTTTTAAATATTTTTTCTGTTGTCGTTATTGATGTTGCTGTTGTTGTTGGTGTTAGTTTCCCGTGTTGTCATAACATTTGTTCTTAATGATGTTGATGTTGTGTAATGTCCGAGACTCGCTTTGAAACACTGAATGAGAGTTTGATTAATGTTCTATCAATACCAGTCTATTACATAATGCCTTTACCGGATATTTGTGATGGAGATTGCGAATGTTGTTGTTGTTGTTGTTTTTTTGGCTGTTTTAAGAGTACTTATCAAATTGAGGACAGGTTTACCCTTTTTTTTTTTTTTCTTTTCCTTTTCCATCTTCTTCTTCTTCATTTTCGGCTACCGTCGTCACCGCTACTGTGGCTGTGAGAAAATTTGGACATCAGATGGTCAATAGAATGAAAAAAAAACAACTTATAATAATAATAGTAATGGTAAAGAAAGTATAACAATGCTTACCCCGTATACGTCAGGATGTAAGCGCTTTGCAAGCTATAATAATAATAATATACTAGTATTTTCATCCTACGGCCCAGATGTTTGATGCTCTGAGCTGCAGAAATAGTCTTTAACTAACACCTACTTCTCTGCAATGTACAAAACCTCATCACATGGTGCCCTGCCTGATGATGTTGCCTGTCTTCTCTCACCACAACCCCCTTTGCCCTCTGACTACCACCACCTGCACCCATAGTGTCTGATCTCAACATTATACTTGCTACATTTGGCAAACTACAGGACTACTAGCATTTTGTAAAAATTGTCTGTAAGTTTACAGTCAGTTGCTGTAAATTTACCATCAATATACCGTACAATTTACGGCAAACTGTTGGCATTTTTGGGGGTGCCAAATTTTTGTCAAATTTGAATATCATAGGCGAACCAGCATTTTACAGTAAGACAACTTTTTGTTACAATTTTACGGCACAGCTTTGGCATTTTTTGGGTGTCAAAGCCTTGCCATGTTTTTAAATGAAAACTTTTCAGTGTATGGCTGATAATAATGTGATGATTTTTCTGTGTGCACTTGTTTTATGCTGCTCATTTTGTTGGAAGTTGGTAAGACCGGAAGGGTTGGGGAGGGGAAGGGTACCAGTAGAGGGAGTGCAAGATGGGCAGGAAGGGAAGGGGGGAGGGGTAGGGCGGCGGCTGGAGTGGACAAGAGACCGCAGAGGGGGGACATATAGAATTGATCAAAATACCTCTCTAGTCAGATGTGATTTCCGTCTCTCTCTCTCTTTTTCTCTCTCTGTCCCTTGCTCTCTCTCTCTCTCTCTCTCTGTGTGTGTGTGTGTGTGTGTGTGCCGTGTTCTGTGTGTGTGTGCGTGTGTGTGCACTCAATCTAAGCCAAAAACTAGTAACGATTTATGCGAAGAAAACAAATTTTAATAATACACGTGACTGCGCCTCCCCCCCCTCCCCCCCCCCCGCTAAAAAAAAAAAAAAAGAAATTAATTATCAAAAGCTCATCTCTCGTATCTACTTCAGCCGCGAATTAAATTGTGCTGATATTAGTTCCGACTGATCTCACAAAAAACAAACATAGCAGAAAACAACAAAAACAACAACAACAAAAAAATTACTATCCATTTTTCTTTTCATTTTTTTTTTTTTTATCATCTCTCCTTCCCCCCCCCCCCCCCTTTCTCCACCCTCCTTTTCCAACCTTTGCTGGGAGAGGGGAGACTGTCAGTTGTTTTTTATTACTAAGAGTTAACTAAGAAGATCCAGATACAGACATTTATTTCAATGTATTATGTTTGCCAAGTTATGACATTTCATCTACGTGCGCGCGCTCGCGCGTGTATGTATGTGTGTGTGTCTGCGTGCGTTCGTGCGTGTGTGTGTGTGTATGTGTGTTACTACTCAGTACTGTATCTCAACTATTGTGAAAATAAAAATTCCCTCTAAGGACAAAATGAAACATTATCTTGATCTCTATCCTTACGGCAAACCAGCCCTTCTTTCATCACTCACCGGGCAGCTATCGCTAATCCTAAATCTCCTCATATTGTAAATTGTAAATCTTTCGAGGTCCTTTAAAATCATCGATCATCGCGATATCTATCCACACAATCTGAAATGAACACTCGTTGCCATATGTTACATGGTGTTTTCTATCTCAGGAAGATGTCAAATTAACTGCGGGAGGAGTAAAGTACATAGGGCCTCAAACACACATACCAACGTATACACGCAAACTCTATATTAAATTATCAGATAAGCCATTTGTTTTAATTTTCTCACGAAAGAAACACTTTGCTGTATATCAGGCAAAGTTTATCTACAGTTTCACAGCCGGTATAGAAGTTTATGAATACAGGAAAAACTTATAATTCGTGAAAGAAGATTAGAAATTGATCAGACCAGACTGAGACAGTCCTTCATGCGCGAAAAATCGTTTACGACAATCTTTTTTATATAATCAGACACACACACGCACACACACACATACACACGCACGCACGCACACACACTCACGTGCGCACGCACACACGCATACACACTGAGAGAGAGAGAGAGAGAGCCAGAGTGAGAGAGAGAGAGAGAGAGTGAATATTTTATTGCATTTGTTGTAGAATTTGTAGAATTTATCTTCCATTCACGTCCAGTAATCTGAGCTTATGAAGATCGGAAAAATATGTGTTTAGTGAGGGAAGATTAAACAATGAACTGAACAAGCATATTCAGCCAGCGGCGACAAATTGTATGCGACAGCCCCTGGTGGTTTTGATACCCCCTCCCCCCCCCCCCCCCACAGTAACAGGAGGACGAGGGGGGGGGGAGGGTTCAAAACAGCTTTATCTTCGTCTACGTTATTGTTGTTATTTTCGCTGTTGTTGTAACTAGTGCTGTTGTTAAATTAAATTGTTTGTTTTTTCTAAGTAGAAAATATATAACTCTTTTTGTTCTTTGGGCTGATTTTTGTCAATGTCTTAAATTTTGTGTCTGGCTTTTTTTTATCATCTTCTTCTTCTCTTATACTGTCCTTTATTTTATTTCCTTCTTTTTATTTTTTCCCTTTTTTTGTCATGCTGCATCTTTTTTTCTCTCCTACCCCGCCCCAACCACCCCCCCACCCCCACCTGGCCATGTATCAGACTCCTTCCCAGGTAGTGGTAATACTTTGCCCCAAGGTGATAGAAAATTAAGATGAGTAGGTAGATACTGGGGGTATCTCAGTGCGGAAAAACAAAAAATCAGAAATGATATTTGAGTAATGAGGAAGAAAAGCGAGTGCACCGTGTGTGTGTGTGGGGGGGGGGGGTAAGATTTGAACAGTTAGAGGCGTTATCACTGACTAAGATCAGTCACCAAGCAATGCCCCACACTGTGGCGACAAGAGCAACATTTCTACAACGCTTATATTTGTTTTCGTGAGCAATTGTCATCGTAACAGCTGGGGGTGGTGGTGGTGGTTGTGGTGGGAGGGGGGAGGGGGGAGGGGCGGGTGGACTGTCAAATTTCACTGATAAGATGTAAAGCTTTCATTTGCTAAGGCCAAGCCTTCAGTTTTATTTTCTGTTCTCTTATCTAAGAGCCGTATGTACAAAAAAAAAAAAAAAATGTATTCTTACTTTAATACAATGTTGATCCTAAATGATACTCGTGTCAGCTGAGGCATGATGAGGAGATATGAACTCAGGCTTGGACATTTTGAAATGTTTATATCTTAATCCCCGAGTTCAGTCTTATTCTCTAAATTATTGCTCTAGGAGAGCTGTCAATCGATCGTTACGTTTACACGCATATATGAGTTTTCTAACCCCATGAGAGAAGGTTAGCTCACGATTTCTATTCTACCTGTATGCTGGGATATTGTTTATCAGCGAACCTTTTACCCTCGTTTGACCTTCCGCTTTGATTACTTCTAGTTTTGAAACTTTTTGATGTGAAAGCTTGCACTTGAACTTGATGTGTATGTTATTGTTATTATTTATATATAATAAAATATAACAACCCACATGTCTATCTGCGAGTACAGATATTTGTCTGTATGAAGATATAAAGATTTACTTAAGCAAAGAGCCGCATTTCAGGGGACTCAGTGGCTCTGTGGTATGGCGCTTGCTCAAGGAGAAAACAGATCGAAACCCCGCATTTTTTCAGTCACTCAACGGTTCTCTGGCTTCCTGTGGGTAGGGAAGCCCGACGTCCAGCCCTCTTTGCTAGAATATATTTTAGAGATCCCGGGTCTACGTTATGCACGTTAAAAGAACCCTTGGCAGTTGACAATCGACGGAAGAGTAGGCTGAGTGCCGCTGTGCGGGCAAAATTTCAAAATTCCAAATTTCTACCCACATAATTTGTCAGCAAAAATTGGCAGCTTCTAAAAAGGCCAGATAATCCTACTTTTTAAGGATTGAAAGCCTTAAGAATAACAAAAGAAAGCAGCATTTTATGTTAATTGAAATAAGTGATGTGTGTCTTGTCTTATCATGTGTAAGCTAATATGACTTCATCTCTGAGCTTAGCTCTCTGACAGATCTTCGTCATGTTCAAGTTGCAAAAATGGGCCAAATGAAAGTTTCAGAGCTTTTATAAAATGATTATCGTCTCCTTGCCGGCATCACTTTCCTCATCTTCGTGTTTCTTATGTTTTTCTTCTTCGACGGCAGCCTCCTTTTTATTAACCATCTCAATGACTGATTGAGTGACTGATTGGCTGACTGAGTGATTGACCAACTGATTGATTGACTGATTGATTGACTGACTGACTGACTGACTAACCTTCTGACTAATTAACTAACCAAAAGACTGACTCACTAACTGACTGACTGACTGACCAATTAACTGACTAAAAAGCTGACTGACTAACTGACTGTCGGACTGACTGATTGACTGATTGAATGACTGACATTTTGTCTGACTGATTGACTAACTGACTGAAGGCCTCAGCCGATAGACTGCCTTAGGTATACTACAGATGACATGAATATTCTTCTTCAGTATTCTTCTCCATTTGTTCCTGTCCTCTGCCATTCTCAGGGATTTGACGAGAGTCTAGTTCGCCCATTCTTTGATGTTATCCCCCAACGTTTCTCCTCCTCTCCTCTCCCTACTACAGTACCTTACATGTTGATTTTTCCAGATCCAGCTGCTCTTGTAACATGACTGTTATAATTGAAGTTTCTGATCTATTTATGGTCCCATTTCGTGGGACATATTACCAAAACGTCTTAGGTAGCGTCCCTGTCACATTTTCAGCCAAATGTTGAATTATGTCCACCACCATCTATATTCATCATTTCCTACTATTTCCCCTGGCCTGCTCCACGTTCGCCCTTATTAGGCCTAGAGGTTTTTAGTAGTCTACCTTTAGGCGAACTTCGAGGTAGATTTCTTTAGACTTTTCAGTCGTTTCCATAAGACTATCTCAGCCGTCGTTTTGATCGTGTGGGGCCGTGGCGGAAATTGTCAGCTCTCCATGTGTCTATGCAGCCAGATGTCCCTGGGAACAACGTAAAATGGTCACAATGTAAAAATCGGTTTGAAGCCCTTATTGTTTTACTTTTAATTCGTTTTTGTCCACCTCCCCCTAGATGAGAGCATAGAAAAAAATATTGTTTTGAAATAAGATGCATAAATAATTTTACTACAACAACACCTGCCCATGAGGGGTGCGGCGGGAGGTGAATGGCTTTCCTCCCCGCCGCCGCGTACCTCATGGCACAGGAACACACACATTCGTTCTCAATATTTACCCGGCGAATTTAAAGGGCCTTACGCGTTAATCCCTGTCATGTGGGTTATGCACCAGCAGCGGACTACGACACAATCTCCACCCCATCTTCTACTATTTCTTCTTTGTCTCTTCCAACATGTCTGTCTCTTCTAATACTGGTACTACTACTTCTTCATTCTTAAAATTAATATCTACTTCTTTGACAGGCCATCATCACATACGGAAAATAGAAAACAGGAGTTGAAGAATGTTAACTTACTCAATACACGAACTAAAAAAAAAAAAAAAATCACAAAAAATGAAGATCACGTTGATGGAAATTGACTATACCCTATTTCCATTTTATGTTTTCGTTTTTAAAGCCTCCACATTGTTATTTCCTTCTTTTAAATGTATTTGACTGGTGGCCAGTTAACTAGCTATTAAAGGTACATGTGTATCAAAAGATTTTTGTAAATTGAAGATCAAAAACTGTAAAGGGAAGCTATCAAAAAAGATGTGTATGAACCTGCCCTTTCTGGTGGGGGCCACCTCATGTTTGCAATTTCATACCTTTACGTTGATGAATATAAGTCTATCTTGTGCAGAAAGTGCAAATAGTTTGTGGCCTTGTCTTCTGAAGTGTGATAGTGCCAGTTGAAACCTTTGGATGCTACTGTTTCCATACAGATATTTATGTATGTTCAAGTAACCGGTTGGATGGACTATGTCGAGGATTTCCGGTGATGTACAGGAACTCATCTGGCTCTTCTGATGAATCGCCATGGCCATCCTGTGAGGCAATTTATTCTGTTTATCTGCCGCAACCTCTGCTTCCCATGACCCCAGATATGCCATGCTGCACAACATCAGCTTTGTTTCTAGTACTCAAAGCAAAGTTATGAACACTAGGTCAGGACTTTATGATACACGAATACATGGCGTACTTCTAGAATTTTGGGGCATCATAACGGAAATAATTGTTTGGGGATACTTTTGGTTTTACAGTAAATAGTGCCCTTCGACTGCCAAATGTTTAGACTTAAATAGCAGGAAAATAGAAGGACATCGTCCTTGATTTATGTATCATTATGAAAGTCATACAGGAGTCAAGTATAATGTGACGTCTCTCTTCCGAGGAGAAAAAAAAAATGATTGAGTTGAGAATGATCCAGGCTGAGGACAGTCACGCAAAAATTGACCCATTATGTTTAAAAACGATTATGAGCCAAAAAGTATTCCTAAATAAAACGTATTCCTAAATATTAAACCCATATGCACTTGCACATATCTGATGTGCCAAATTTTCGAAACTAGATTGGCTCTTCCTTACAGTGTACTTCATGACCATCATCAAGACTATCACTTTTATCATCGTCATTGTCGTCCCCATCTTTATCAATCTGTTACCTCCCAGTGTCTTAAATAAGACGATAGCCCCCCAGTGTTGTCAGTTGTTGTCGTCTCGTGCTGAGTTACGCCCGGCTCTAGACCAGCCCTTCAAAACCGTGCACGCGTGCAATAAGTCTCGTTACGAAACGACCATTCCAAAAAAGGAGTCCACCTGTCACAGGTGGCCTGAGCTCCTCGTCCGATGTCTTAAGATCATACACTCGTCTCGTCTCGCCTGTCAGCCATCAGCTCCGAGTTTAAGCGACTCGCCCTGGTCGTTCTTGCAGGCTGTCAAATACTCACCCCCGAAACCGTTACTTTGTCTTAGATCTCTAGCGCTAGAAGATAATGATGAGCGACTGCCGGGCGACTTTGGACTTTCTTAGGGAGGATTATTATACCTCTTCGTGATGTCTTTGGGTGAGCAAGTCACGCCATTTGCTGACTTCCTGCGCAGAAGAAGAGCCACAAAAAGCCAGGATTCTCATGGAGGAAACCTTGGATATTTGGATGGTTGTGGGCATGGCAATTTATGAAATGACGTTTCCCCCAATTATACCTCTTCTCCTCCTCTTCTCCACTCGTTCTCTCTCTCTCTCTCTCTCTCTCTCACTCTATCTCTCTTTCTTTCTCTCACTTTCTCTGCCACATATCAGTCTTTTTCACACTCCCTCCGTCTGTGATTTATTTTTCTCTCTAATCTGTTCTTATCTCTCTCCTTTTTATTAAAAAAGAAATGTCTGGCCCTTCCTGTCTTTTTCTTACTCCGCACAATCTCCATCTCTCTTTCTCTCTCTCTATCTCTCTCTCACACGCTCTCTATTTGTTCTTGTCTTCGCTTCTTTTTGGCTCTCTGATTCCCCTTTTGTTTTCTTCTCAGGCTCGTTCCTCTATCTCTCCTTTATATTCCAGAGCTGGGCGTTTCCTTATAGTAAAAATAATAATAATAATAATAATAAATTAACAAACAACAACAACAACGTAATCCCCCACATTTCTTTGACGTACCTAGTATTTTGTGTCCATTGGTACCGTATAAACATCTAGAAATAAATTATAAATTAAATGTTTATCATTAAGTCGACATATCAAGCCTTTGTTTACAACGGTACGGGGAAGTATGCTGTGATCCGACTGTGTTATCAATTGATTAAAACAATGACTGAGCTGTTGATGTGTTTGTTACTTTGTATGCTTGTCTGTCAGGCTCTTGTCAATATTAAGTGATTTATCTATGTTTATATCGGATTCAATCATTGCTGAAAGTATTGATAATAGTTTTACGAAATCAAACTTTGTGTGGTCTTTATATCTTTTTATGCATTTTAAGATAGCATTTTTAGGGTGATGACCTTTTGAAAACCCAGTTTTGATACAAATTTACCATTTCATTTCACGAGTAATTGCTCCTTTTCTCACCAGCATCTGTGACCTTACTCTCATTATCTATTCTGTCCTCAGAGCCAGCTCGGAAGTGATATTTTCCCAGTCTTGCTGTGGTTCTTGTTTTAATGCAGCCTTTCATTCCTAAAGAGGTATAAGTTATCTCAGCTTTATGTGCCGGTCCACTTTGTGGGGAATTTTTACGAGTAAAAATTTGTTATTTGGAACATTTTGCCGAGACAGTTGCGCCCCGGTCTACTTGTTATCCGAATTGTTACTGCCAACGGTTCTTTAATGTGCCTAAGGAATACACGGGACCTCCGATATATATTCGCACTGATTCCGCAAGAATAGGTGTCGGCTTCACAACTTCAAAAGCCAAGGAACCGTATGCACAATTTTTTCTCTTAGGAGAAGACACCGAACCGCTTGGCCACGGCGACTCCTCGCATCCTTGTTTATGTTCTGAAGGATCTTCTATTGAACAGATATACTTATGAAGACGTAAATTATTGGTTAGGAGAGAGCAAGACAATTATTCTGATTATGATTTGAGAGCAAGAGGCTTATTTGATCCTTGATTCTATTAGTATAAGAAGGAGAACAATGGATATAATATATCTTTCAACCAGATCTGAAAGACAATCAACAGGTAGTGATTAGGCAAAGAGATAATATTATTATGATCTAAATGTAGAGGTTTATTACGTTAAACTAGGTCGTTACAGGAATTAGCAGTCAGTGATTAGAGGAGAGCAAGGTGCTTTTTACTTTGATATCGATAGGACTCCTAGCCCATTACTTTTCCACCATACCAAAACTGTTTCCACTGGTTCTTACGATGTCACTTTTACTATGAGGCGGATAAAGGAATACTTTACTGCAGGGGGTGGGCCTTCTCAATTAATTTCTCCCAGACCAGGTCCAACTGCTTAGCCTTTGCTTCGTCAAGGAAAATAAAAAATCACGAGACGTGAGTCGTAAACACTGAGCTCTGTGGAGAGGGTCTGTCCTCATTTGTACTTCGTTAGCTGATCAAGGCTTGGCTTTAGATTCCATTGTCTGATCACCCCGTCAAGACTGTAGAGTTGGTGATAAGATAGGTTCTTATAACATGCATAGGGAAGAAGCGGGGGGAGGGGGGGGGCGAGAGAAAAGAATTAATTCTAGCTGAAGCAGTAGTGGTTGTAATGTAAGTGAGTTTTATAGCACCAGTGGTGATAAGATGGTCTTGCTGGTTGTGACAATTGTAGTCATTGCAGAAATAGTGGTAGTAGTAATATCAATGTAGAGGTAGCAAGGTACAATGTAACAGTAGTATGTAAAAGTAGTAGGAAGAGGAAAAGGGTAGAATGGGAGGAATAAAACGAGGAAAAGAACAAGAGAAAGAAGGTAAAGAGGAATGAAAACAGCAACGATGGACGGGGGTGAGGAGGGAGGGAGGGGGGGGGGAGGAAAGGGCATATTAGCTTTCAAGATAGCTGGTCATAGCTGTAAGATTGACATAGATGGAAGGATGGAAGGATGGATGGAAGGATGGATGGATGGATGGATGGATGGATGAATGGATGGGTGGATGGATGGATGGATGGATGCATGGATGCATGGATGCATGTACGGATGGATGGATGGATGGATGGTTGAACGGATGGATGGATGGATGGATGGATGAATGGATGGGTGGATGGATGGATGGATGGATGCATGGATGCAAGGATGCATGTACGGATGGATGGATGGATGGATGGTTGAACGGATGGATTGATGGATGGATGGATGGATGGATGCATGGATGCATGGATGGATGGATGGATGGATGGATGGATACTGAACTAATAGTTAGATATGTCACATGTATGCGAGCGAAGATACCCGTTGCCTATAGACGAACTGAAATGAAACTACACTAATAACCAGTGGTTAGGACCGGTATTTTAACAGGCTGACGTATATGCATGTATCAGTGAAGCAGTTAATCAGTCAGTCAACCAGGACAACGAACAAGAATCGATCACTCCAGCACTCAATCAATCAAAAACAATATTTCAGTTACAATCAACATTGGGACGCTTGCCAAAAATCAAACAAACAATCGCATTGATGCAAACAAAGTTCAAAACAAATGTGTAAAAGCGCCGACACATGCTCTTTTTCACGGTATTTTTCTGTAGGTTGCGTCGCAGAGATTCTCTACTACCATGCAATAAAGCATGGGCTCACGCCGCACGTATTATGCACATAATCATATCCTACAGTGTTCTAATGGATGGCGTGTCTGGCCTATATAGACGTCGGCCCGGAGCCCTCTGTTTACGATGCAGGGCCTCGTAGAACGGGATGAGAGTGTCAAGCTATCCTTCTCTCGTGAATCATAATGCCAGCCCATAAGGAAAAAGCGTATTATATGTGAAACTTCTGGTCATACATGAGAATTATGTGACAAAGTGAAGAAAAAAAAAAAAAGGTGGCTCGATAGATTTAGTCATGGACCTGTACTTATGCCCCCCCCCCCCCTCTGTTTTCTGTTAGATTACTTGGTATTATTGGTTTTTCAAAGTGTTATTCTAATAATTGCAAAATTGTTATTTTACAATGTGACATCTTTTCCTTCTAATCATTGATTGGAACATGCATTGTATTTTAAAGTGATGATTTATTCAAAACAGGCATGCCTTTAGTAGCACGTTTATTTGACATGCTGACTGCTTTTATATTTAAATATTATGTTGTGTTTCTGCTATGTAGCAGCTATCCATTCATCCATCCGTCCATCCATCCATTCATCAACCCATCCATCCATCAGTCAGTCCATCCATCCATCCATCCATCCACCCATCCATCCATACATCTATTCGTCCATCCATCCATCCATCCTCCATAACGCCTCCATTTACCCTTCACCTCCATCCATCCACCCATTTGTCAATCCATCCATCTATCCAGCCATCCATCTAACCACCCTCCATTTATCCATTATATCCATCGATTCATTCATCTAGCTAACCACCCCTCCATTTATCCATCCATCCATCCATCCATCCATCCACCCATCTAACTACCCTTTCATTTATCCATCACCTGCATCCATCCATCCATCCATCCATCCATCCATCTAACTACCTTTTCATTTATCCATCACCTGCATCCATCCATCCATCTATCTAGCTACCTACCCCTCCGCTTATCTACTTCCTCCAACCTTCTATCCATAGTATCTATCTATCTATCTATCTATCTATCTATCTATCTATCTATCTATCTATCTATCTATCTATCTATCTATC
>JBCAUA010041244.1:0-11946 GCA_038406235.1 Peronia verruculata
ATAGATAGATAGATAGATAGATAGATAGATAGATAGATAGATAGAGAGATAGATAGATAGAGAGATAGATAGATAGAGAGATAGATCATAAATTAATATATAGAACATGATTTACAGTTCACAGAATGTGTGTGGTTTTAAATGATTGTAATATTTCCTCACTAAATATGGCATAGAATATTTGGAATCAAAGGAAGAATCATAAACAAGATAATTTGTTCTGTGAAAATAAGGCCATGTAAACCATTTCACACCTGTTTACATTTGGCTTTTAGGAATACATGTATTTTATTTATCTGTTGGACCTTATTGTAAAGTAGACCATGAGCTTGTTCAATTAAATTTAGTCCTTTTACCGTTCCTTTCCCTTTTCCTTAGTTATTGTCCTTTGTCAGTTTTGCTTATTTTAGTCCTGCACTTGTTTTCTCCCAGGCCATATCTTAGATAAGCACCTGCACATCACATGGCCATAAGTCACTTCACAACCTCTCATTTTATCTCCTGATAAGAGAGAGAGAGAAAAAAGAAGAAAGATATCTAGGTGTATACATGTACTCTTCAGCCATCAAAGAGACAAGCTCCTTAATGGTCGAAGTTGTTAGGGTTCTTTTTCCACATCACACCCCAAGAACAGTTGAATTAAGTGTATATTACAGTAAGCCTGCCAGGTGAAAGATTTGTTACTGCGACTGCGTTGAAAATCCTGCATCATCCTCAGATAGTCATAATTATCTGTCACTACCTATTCTTTTGTTTGGAAATCAGAACGTAAAGTTGCAACTAGTTCCCTTTATTCCTCTCTCTTCTCTCAGCTCAAGGTGTTACTCAACTTCAGGCTTAACCAGCCAGGGATATCGTCCTCCTATCTCTTCTAACAGTATCTTTAAGAGGATTCACTGTCGTATCTTTGTCTGCTTCTCCAACCCTGCTTTCCATTGTGCGATGCAGAATTGTCTTGGCTAGTTCTGATGATCTTTGAATATGCCCAAACCATTTCAGTTAAGTCATAATAATTTGTGTAAAACCCATTCTGACAGTTCCTGATAGTCAGTGGTAGACCTAGGTTCCCATTGCTTTGCAACCATGCTCTCTCAATTTGTTTCTATGACCCTGACTCTAGCATATAGGTTGACTCAAGTGACTTGAGCGCATGTATATTCAAGAGAGCTCTTCATCCTTTGGGGAGTCATCCCATCATCACATTCTATCACCTGAATTTAAACCAATCCAGATTATTTACAAGGAAGCCAGTATCCACAAGGTTAAAAGAGGTTGTGTGAATCTGTTGGGCTTTCAGGTCAGTTAGATGAGAGCAGCTTTGTCCATGCAGTGCTGGGCTTGCCCAGGGCACAAACACAGCACATCCTGAACTTCCACATTCTGCCAGAACAGATGAGAGAGAATGTGCACAAAAATTTACCTGAGGTAAGGGAATGCTTAGACCACCTGAGTACCAGTGCATGGTACCAAAAATTTATTTATTTGTGTATAAGAAAATGAAGAGAGAATTCACAGCCACCATACCTCCCTGAGTATTTCGCACCTCCTCACACCATCGGACAAAATGCTGCTCAAAAGAAATATAAACTCTCTAAAGATTTATGTATTTGTTATATATAAAATCATAAAGATAACATAAATATTATGTACATGATAAATATAATGTAGGGCCTACATATGCAAAGTCTAGTTTTATCTATTCCAGTTTTGTCAAAATTCTTGAATCTGCTGAGTACTGTTTGCAGTCTCACCCCACATCTTTATTTAAGGCCACCTTCAGCAGGACTAAAATTCTTTGAGTTGACGGTGTTTTCAACAATACATGTATGTACTTGAGATTGGTGGAGATTTTCACGCAGGTTTTCTTTATGCCCAAGCCTCTACAGTTGTCTCGGGATAAAGGCACCGTGGCGGGACGAGCTGAGAAATGTGCCTATATGCGGAGCATGCATATATGCAGAGTGAGACAAGGAACGTAACAATTTGCACTTTATACCTCAAACTATAGTCCCCTCAAGGGATGCAACAACTTCCAAGTTGACAGGTGTAGCAGGTGGCGAATTTCCCTGACTCTAAACCTACACCACACTTCTCACGCTCATTGTGTAAGGCACCGCTGTTCAGGCGAGTGTCGGACGGCCGTAGCGAAAACCAATGGGCAGGGTAATTCAAGCCTCCTGCATCCTCCTACTCCCAATAAAGTGACATTACACCATTGTATTTGTACTCAAGGAAACCATCGTTTGGTAGCAGATAGTAGGTTTACAAGGGAGATAGCTCATATTGCTAGATGAATTTTTTTTTTTTTCACTTGCTAAGCGTGCTTGTATGCGGAGTGAGCGTGCTTACATGCATATAAATTATATAGTAAAAAATCTGTCATGTGACCAAAGCGTGCATATGAGCCGGGTGTGCTTGTATTCGGAGTGCTTATATCCGGAGACTACTGTATAAAAGTAATATACATATGGCATGAAAATAAACGAGATGCTCTGGTTTTACTTGTCATAATGAGACACATGCAAAACAAGGCCAGGTCCCCACTAATACGATTATTGCTGAGATTCATCTTGTATCATCAGCAAATAATAGATTTATACATGAATAAGTTGAATGACTCAGCAGTTTTCATGCTGTGTTGAGCACACAAAAACATACAAAAGAGAGTAGTAGAAATTGTAACAAATCATGATTGAGCATGTTGGGTACACGTGAGCGTGTGCTGTGAGTGGTGTTCAGCTGATCATAATTGTGTGTGCTGGACCCATGTGAGTGTGTGTGTGACGATAGTGGTAGTGAGGTTGGGTAGGTTCCACAGAGTTCGAGTCGGGTTTTTGTCAGACTTTGTGTGTGTCGATAGATCTAGTGGTTGTAGTCTGGTAAGATTGAGAACCGGTAGGTTCGAGAGAGTTGGAGAGAGCGTTCGAGACAGGCTAGTGTCTATAAAAGGGCTCAGCTGGAATGCTAGAAAGGGGAATGCAGTGAGCGGTTAGACAGCTGCCTGAAGCTGTATTGTTATTAAGCACCTGCAATAAATTCTGCATCATTTTGATGCTGAGGATTCCTGTTCTTATTCCTCCGTTCCTGTGTACGTTTCGTCCGTATTCACCGCCTGACTACCACTTACAACATCACAACTAACGCCCTTTCACCATTCAAAGTTCATGACAGAAATAAATGTGGGGGAAGGGTAATCTCTAAATCTTGAATGGGCTTCATAAAAAAAACATCGGTTACCCTTCCTGTGACAGTTAATCTACTACTGCTCTCTGAAACAGTAGAAACATGGCATACTTTATCCTCATTAGGCTGTGGGAAGTCTATTTCAGAGGCCCAGGAGAACATTTTCACTGATAATCAGAGTGGTCAGCGCCTCAGATGGTCTGTCATTGTCCACCCCAGGGTGCTCTAGGTTCCCAATTTTGGTGAAGGAAATCATAATCAAGTCTCCTATTACAATTTTCCCATACCCAATGAAATGTTTCTGATATTTATATCAAATTATATCTGCAGATTTATGAAACATAATGATCGAACAAAGGGTCTCTTTTTTGTAAACACTTGTCCGCATTTGTAACAAACATACAGTGATAAAAATTATACAGGGATGTAATGACATTTTTACTGAAGAATATGAGTGCAATACAAGCAATGTATGGTCTCAGGATCTGGCATACTTTGAGCAATTGTAAGGACTATAAATCAGCTCAGTCAGCTGTCATGCTGTCTCTCCAGCTGCCAGGTATCTGACCCCAAGGATGTCAATCTGTCTTCATGAAAAAGTAGGAAAAATTCCTGGCATACTCTTTAGCAACATGAAAATCTAAAGTACATTAATGATAAACAATACCAGACTTGGAGCCAAAAGAGAAATTACTGACAGCCAAAAAGTAGGAAATCCTACTAAAGTAGGAAATTTGACATCCCTGTGACCCACATGTCCCCCATTAAGACAGCAGCCACACCAGCTGAACTGAATGTTCCCCTTCCTGTATGCTGCAGCTGTCACTGCCAGCAAAAGCCAACTGACAAGTTTAAGTCGAGAAAGTCTGATTTCTGAATATAATAAGACTGGTGGCATCACTAAAACTCTTGTCACACTCACCTGAATGTCATCTTTGACCAACATCCTCGCATGAACTTCTTTGCGGATACCGTTATGGTTGTTATCACCGATAGCAGGCTGAGCTTTCCAACACTTTTGATACATCTGCATTCGTTTGAATGGACAAGAGCGCTTCACATTTCGGAAATGGGGATGATCAGAGGACCTCGCAGCTACTATCACTGCAATGATATCAGAGGTCATTCATGATCAAGTCTGCATCAGTTATAATGAGAAAAAAAAAAAAAACCACTAACTTCCTGTAAATGTTTTTAAACAATCCTGCCTTTATTCAAATATTGTCCAAATATAATTCAGGCACACTTAGACTATTAAAAGATGTGTATAGTGTAAGTTTCTTGTTGCTTTACCGTGGCCAATCATAGTTTTCTTTTTTATTTCCTCTGTGACTGTGTATGTCACAAGTGCTTAGCTCCTGATCAGGTAAAAAATATAGCTGTACAAGATTGATGCTCACTAGCACCTCAACCTCAACCACAGGAGAATCCTCCATGTCTCAAGCTGAAGACACTATTTTAAACTTTCCTGTTAGAATGGTTTGCATCACATCTCGGCTATGCTGACAGAAGAAGTGGAGGGGCACTCGTACATTCTATGGTTTTTGCAAGCTATCAACACACCTTCCTCACATGAGAGCCCCCACTCCCTCCTTCTAAATCTAATCCATCCTTTATCAGTAATATCTGCTCTTTTCCCCCTTTTCCTTCATCTGTTGATATACAAGCATACCCCTTTAGTTATCAATAGTAATGGATCTGCAGGTAAAGGAGTGAAAGAAGGGATAAAATTTCTCCAACCCAAGATGTGACATCCCATACACAATTCTTCTAATATTCTAATTTCTTTTTTTCCAATATTCTGATTTCTTTCTTCCAATATTCTAATTTCTTTTCTGAGTCAATAACCCAAGCAGATAAACACTACATGCCACAATAATAATGTTATGCCATCAAGGCCTAGAGCATCTATCTGATTTTTCACTCTAATGTCATATCTGAATTAATTTGCAACTAATCCCATCTTATTTATCGAGAAGAAGGACAACCATGTAAATTATAATACTTTGCCAGGTCAATTTGTATCGAATTTTTGCATCTTCATTCAGCATTGACCATAAAAATGACTAGCTAAAGATCCAGTATCAAAAAAAAAAAAAAATCATCCACACAGTAACTCAACAAACACTTTGCATCCAAAATTTAAGCAAACTTGTATCACCACAGCTCCACCCATATATCTTATAATCTACTCACCAGAAGGGGTAATGTTCATACCATTAAGTCTGTAAGGTGGCTGGAAAAAAAAAAAAGTAATAAAAATAATAACAATAAAAAACAAGATTAAGACTACTAGTATATAAATGTCTTGAGCCCAGGGCAAATCAGTCGGAATTCATGTCAAGTGATCTCGAGTTACAGCTGTTTTAAGTGTTTTCTGACTCAGATACCGAAAGTTATACCAAACCCCCCCCAGCCCGTTAAAAACGTTTAAATTTTCATTTTGTGAAAAAAGAAAAGACATAAATTTGGTATCTGAGTCGGAAAATAGTAAGAAAGCGTTGTAGCTGGAAATCACCTGGTGCGACTTTTGACTCATTTGCTCTGGGCGCAAGACAAATCAATACAAGATATAATAATTTACCATAAGTAGTATCAAGATATGAATAAACATTAAGGATTGTCAGCAGGCTCCAACAAAGGCACCAAAATCTTTTTCTTGTACACCAACACAACCAGTGGAAACATAACACCTCACACTGGCAGCAGTCTCGGAAATATTCACCTGCAATGTTTTCAGCAGGCCTTCCACACTTTTTTAACATAATGACTTTCAGTGATTTTTCATGAAAACATACAGATTTCTGGGAAGAAAATGGGCAGCCCTATATAGCAATTGCTTCTGAATGTGGATAACAAACACTATATCTTCAACTCATCATACCACTAAAACCATGGTGGTCAGAACATAAACTGTCCCTTCAGATACTGTTTCATAATGTAAGTTTGTGAAATTGTAGTGTGAAATCAGAAAAGGATCTATCACTTTGAATTAAATTACCCCACTCTGAACTTAATATATAAACTTCTACTCCAACACAGTCTGAAAATGGGATTTGAATGTCCCTGAAAAATGAAAGAGGTTAGATAAACAAAACAAAAAAAATTAAAAAATTAAGTACACAAACTAGTGCATACCTCTACATCAGATGTTGTCTTCCGTGTCTTACCACATTCACAATCCCTCATGGCCAATTTCTGTACTTTCTTGTAGATGTCAACAACATCAGCTGGGGGAAAAAAATGCAGTTAATTCTGTGCTGAGAAGTTGCTCACTTTATAATAACTAAAATAATAACTAAATGCTCAAAATGAGCGAACATCGTGAGCTAAAGCTTTGGACTTGGGTAGAATGAAATGTGACAGTTCAGTCCAGAGGGTACATTTTGGACAAATAGAGTTACTGATAAAGTGTGAGAGACTGATCTCTCAGCTATTCATAGACACCTGTTTTATAGCTCAATGACGTTATCTGACAAAGTTATGAGCATTTAAATTTACTGGACACAGTTGCTGAAAGAAATAAAAATTCTGAGAAATTTGTGTGTTCAAAGTTTTGCATTATACGAGGGTTGTCCCAGAAATAAGGTAAGTCAGGCCATAACTCTCGAATCAATGGTCATATCTAAAAATGTTTGACGGAAATTAAAGATCTATTTATAGAGCACCAGTGCTGAAAGTTTCAGCACTATTGATGCAAGGGTTACCATGCTGCATGAAAACAAAAATGGCTACCCTCATTGCTGAGTGGTCAAAGGAACAATTCGTGCAGTAATAAGATTTTTAAATACTAAAGGAAAACTTCCATCTGAAATCCATTCAGAATTTTGTGTAGGGTGTTACTGCAAAATAGGTTCAGCAGACTAATCTCTATGCACTGAGAAAGCAAATATGATGTAAGAAATGCCTTAGTAATAGTACTCCCATCTCAGAAGCTATGAATGAAATGAAGTTTCCCAGCACTCATAATGATCACAAGATTAGTTCAGAAAGCTGATACTACAAAGTTATGACTTCATTTGAGAATTTTTGTTTCATGTTTTTCTCCAATTTCCAGTTCAATGTTGCATGGTTCATGTTTTTGTCTTCATATACAAGAACGTTATGAATGTGACTTCTCAAAATAATCCACCTCTGGGGAATCAAGCAGTGCTCTTTATGGGTTATGATAAGCTAACGAAACATTGTATGTATATTTTCACAAAGATTGATATCAGTCACTGAGTTACAATGCCTTATCCTGCTTGCGCAATTGCACTTGTATCAAAAACACATTTAGAGGATTCTGAAGCAACATTATCATGGAAAAAGAGACTGATCCTCATTATGCTTTTAGAAAATTGCAATTTACTCAAAATATGTTTTTATTGCAATAAAACCAGATTTTGTAAAATCTGTCTATGGGATTTATTTGAAACTTACTGGAAGTATTCAGGAATATAAAATAAAGATTTTTTCTGATGTTTTTTTTCCTCCAAAATTCAAGAAATTTTTTTTTCCGTTTTTTTTTCTTCTCAAAAATGTGAAAATCTGCATATTCTATATAGTGGAATTTAAAAAAAAAAAATTAAATAAATACATTAAACACAATATCCAAAAAACGATCATCCAAAAAAACGACCGAACAAAATCTTTATACTGGAAGAAAGAATGTCTCTGCAAAATTTGGTGGTTTTGTGATTGATACTTTATGAGAAATGTGGGTTGAAAAGTAAGGGGGGGTGTCCAAAATGGCAGCTGCTTTTATACTTTTTTACGGCAACCATGAAACTTTTACACGAAAAACTACCCTAGAGTAAAAGAGGGACACACCTCCAATACGTTTACAATATTAAAAGAGTGTTCCTCAAAAATGTGGACCCGGGCTTTCACTGCTGACCTTAGCCTTAACTAAAACAAAGAAAGCAAATGTAAAGAGATTTAAACAGTATAAAAATCAACGAGGAGTGCACACTGAAAACACAAGTAAAAAATTGCTTGGATATATACTTATGTTATTCAAATTCAAGTGGAAATCAACAGTGCAGACTTAGCAACACATCATCTCTCTACACCTATAGAGTCGCAAATAATAACAGAGAGTATATATACAGCGCTTATCCCCGTAATTATAGGCTTTAAGCGCTTTACAATCTATTATTACCCCGACAGACCCAAAGAAGGCACTCATAAACGTTCTCAGTTTCCTGGAAAGCATACAAGGCGGCTGCCTGTTAGGCACCAAATCCGTATCAAACTAACAATATCAATCACTGTCTGCAGTCGGGTACCCATTCAAACCTGGGTGGAGTCAGGAAATGTGTGTAAAAGGCCTTTCCCAAGGACAAAATTTCGGGACCTGTCAGGATTTGAACCCGGAACTTCAGATCCCGAGTCCGACAGCCTAACCGCTAGCCCACGACACCACGCAACAAATGTTATGGTTTCCATTTGTACCTTGCACCGTGGTAAGCAAGTTCTCAATAAAATGTCAGTGCAAACAACTTGATAGATGGGCTGCAAACTACTTTATCATTTAGTCACCTTTCTAAGTTGTGGTAATTGTTGCTCATCAAAGTAAAGATTTTGCTTACCTGTATCACTGACATCACTGTTATTGAAAGACTCAGCTACAAACACTTCTCCGTTTGCCTTTTTTCTGTTCAGAAACAAATATGTACAACAATAAAATTGCCAGCCTTCTTTCTATGTGCTATTAGTTGAAAGTAAATAAAATAAAGATCAGGTTTGTTTTCAACACTAATTAGGGGTGAAATACCGTGCGGCCGGCACACTTCAAAACCAACCATGCAACCCATATGCACCACTACTTTACTATCAATTTGCAAGACCAATTATACTAACTAATAACTACAGTCAACTACATCTGAGTTGAAGCCTCATGAGTCGACTTTCAGATGTGTCGATCTTTTTTCATGGAACGGGTCCCGGCGCTTCTTTACTTTACTATAAATCATACTGATGAATCGACGTCGACTCACCCGCATTCACTAATGAGTCGATCTTTTTCTCCTGTCCCCGCCCTTATATGATCAAAGGAAAAAGCAATGCTTGAGTCGATGTAACTAATCTTAGCTTGCGCGGCACTTCATCTCAACACAATTATGCTCCTCCCATCGCCGTCTGTTGAATGCCTGTCCCGGACCACCTTGCTCGTTGCTTGGTCGGTCCAAGTACCAGGACTTAGTCTTTCAACCTCCTGTGTGGAGGTTATCTCGATGGTCCTCCCATCACGCGACAGCACAACACTTACTTGAACTGTCAAACTGACTCACTAAACAGGACTATATGATCAGAGGCCGACTGGCCCTTGTCTCCTCCTCCTTTTCACACCTCATCCACATCTTCCCCGTCTATCCGTGAATGTTTCGTTTTCACAGTGCCCGCCCCATCCCCGCTGCGAAAGTGTCATGCAAATTCGCGTAAGGGGGGGGTAGGAAACATAGTGTCGGCAAGCGTCTTTGATGTGGGAAATTCTCAGGCCGCACTGGCGTTACCCCCACAAAAACCCGGGAGTCCGCCGTTGTTCTTCCCAACGCAGGGAACTTGCTTGCCGGACTAGCGGTTAGCAAGGAGTTGTTAAAACATTCCCCACCCTCCCCCCTCTTATTTTTACTCGCGATTTGGCCGATTAGACCTAGACACTTCTTCACTACGCTGTTACGGTAAAAGTAAAAATGAGAACCGTGGGGTAGATCTATTGCATCCTCCTTGCCCCGCCCGCAGATAAATTCATCGCATGTAATGTTTATCGTGTTGAAAAAGGCCTAGTGTGGAGGTAATTGCATAACAAGTAAAGGTGGGAGGAGTGTTGGAGGGTGACGAAGCTGCGTGCGGCGGCGATCGTATTGAGTTGAACATGAATGCACAGAAAGCGTCGTTGGGAGCGGTGGACATTGTCAGTTTACATGACAGTGAAACTTAAACAGCCGATGACAATGGGCGTCGATAACAATATCCGAGATACATTATATCCAATCAAAAGCTAAGTTGATCTCACTGAAAATGAATGGAAGAGATCAAATTTGATGATAGATAAAAGAATGCGTAAGGGGAACTAACCATTATAATGTCCGACGATACGTCATTCCAAAGAAGTACATGTAGTAGTGCGTACTTTTAGTTTTGTATTGTGGTCTTTAGTGACATACGGGTGAGTCGAACTACGGATGAGTCGACCCTATTTGTCATCCCCCACCAGCATCGACTCATCCGTATTCTACTGTATTTTGCTGGGTGAGGAGACTAAAGGTGGCGAATATGACAATTCTGGGTTAGAATATTTGAGTGAGCCAGAACTAGACTCTGAGACATCCAGATCGAGGAGTGACAATGATCAAGCCTAGTGGGTTTTTTTTTTGTTTTGTTTTGTTTTTTTGTTTTCTAGCCTTTCAATCCTGAGAAATAGGATCATCTCGGTTTTAGAAATAGTCAATCTTTTGCCAAGAAACTTTGTGGGAAGAAATTTGGAAATTTTGCCTGGCCAGCGGCACTCAGCATACTCTTCCATCGATATTGAACTGCCAAGAGTTCTTTAATTTAAGGTCGGCATTGAAAGCCAAAATCCACATTTTTTAGTTGAACACTCTTCTAATAGTAATACTATAAACATGTTGGGAGTGTATTCCTCATTTACTCTAGGGTAGTTTTTCGTGAAAAATCTTCATGTTCGCAATGGAAATGCATGAAAACAGCCGCCATTTGGGATTTTCCCCCTACTTTGCAACCCAAATTTCTCATAAACCATCAGTCACAACACCACCAAATTTTGCACTCAATACCAAGATTTTGTCTGATCGTTTTTTTTTTTTTTTTTTTGTGTGTTTTTTTGTAAAATGTGTTTATTGCTATTTCTTAAAAACTCCACTATGTAAAATAGGCAAGTTTTCACAAGGTTGAGGAGAAAAAAATTGTGAAAAAAAAAAAAAAAATCAGACAAAATCTTTATCTTAAATTGCTGCACACTCCCTGTAAGTTTCAAATAAATCCCATGACCAGACTTTACAAAATTTGTGTTTTATTGCAATAAAAACACATTTTGAGTAAATCGCAATTTTCTGAGAGTAGCAGTCTCTTTTCCAGCGAGGGTGTCTGTCTCAGCTGATTATTCTCGGACCCTCCTCCAGTTCTTACAGTTCTCTCTGCCTTCTGGCTCATGCTTTCTTCCTGATAGCCTGCCTCATAGCCTTCTTTTCTAACACTAACAACATGAAGACACAAAGCAGCAAGACACTCAACACGGCACAGGTAACGAGCGGAAACGACCTTGGGTTGTATTAGCTGCACACATCGAGCCAGTAGTGACAGTCAGTCTTCGCTCGCCGGCCAATGCACGGCCCACGAGCACACAGGCTGTACGTGATCAGTCCATATGGAAGTGTACTACTATGAAGGGAGAATGGAATGTGTAAGTTTCTCACGACCCTATAAAAATGAATGGGTGTTTGGGCATAGAAATTTACGTTGAACAAAGGAAAGGTTACCATTGGCTAGGATGAGAGAGGTCAGATTTTGTATAGAGGCTTTTAGCCGATGCAAAGTTGCATGTCTGGACTATGAAATCAGGGCATTTTGATATAAATTAACAATTATGCAGGAACGGCAATTTTAGGTCATCAAAATCAAGTTTTGACCCAAAAATGCACTTTATAATTAGGCACTTCACTATCGCGCGTGGCTCCCGCGGAAAACTACCGTGCCGCTGCCCGTAGAGGCTTGTGACCGAGCGCGGTGCCGACCGGCGAGGTCGCGTTGGAAAACTCC
>JBCAUA010041266.1:0-26019 GCA_038406235.1 Peronia verruculata
ATCTATCTATCTATCTATCTATCTATCTATCTATCTATCTATCTATCTATCTATCTATCTATCTATCTATCTATGAATTCATCCATCAGATCGTCCACCCCTGGCCTGCCCCCTGCCAGTCTGCCTATCTATCTATCCATCTATTTATCTACCTATCAATATACCTGTCTATTTCTACCTCAACCCTCCCGCTCCCCCAATCTTCTTTAACTGGTTCCTTTTTCTCTCTCCGTCCGTCAGCCTTCCGTAGCCGCCAGGGCCATCACAACCGACACTGACAGACTATAAATTAAAGGTCGATATCTAGGCCACACAAGATGGCCGCCATGAGGGTCTCTCTATACCCTCTCCCCTCTACACCCCCTCCCCTTTCTCTATCTCTCGCAGCTATCCAAAGCTAAAGCTAAAATCTCCCCTTGCCTTAGGCAATTGCCAGATATGGGTTGTCGCCCCTCGACCTTTTGGCTCTTCTCGACAAAAAGCCAATAGGACTCATCTTTCCTTCACCCCTTAATTTGTCTTGCCTTTACCTTCACCTATACTTAAGTTTAACCCATGAAAGGCCCTGAACGTTTTTATGGGATTTTTAAATTTTTCTTTTTTTAATTTATTTTTATATAGATGTATATTTGTTAGTAATTCTACATTAATGCTAAATTGCAACAAAAATTTTAAAGTAAAGCCGAATTGTAACAAAAATGATCTAAATTTGTTATATTCCTTCTCTGTCTTTTTTTTTTTTTTTAAACCGATGCTTATTGTTTTTACATCGATTTATTTTGACTAAATAATTTTTATTACTGGGCCTTGCTAAAAATTCGTACAATGTAGTTACACTCACACATGAAATTCCCAAGTTAAAGTAAAGATGTCCTTACTTTCCATTTAATAAAGCTTTAAAAACTTCTTCTGAAAAGGATCAAGTCTTCCTCTAAAATACCGGCTTCTTTAGAAAATTCATACAATTTTATGAAGGGGTTGAATTTCTGTAAATTCTCCAATTTCATGCCTTTTTTCAAGAGAAAGAAAATTGCTTTTAAACCGAAAACAAGAAATTGGATGCAGGATTTAAAACGGAGACAGATGGCAGGGAAGGAGGAATGTTCTTTTTCCCCTCCCTTTTTCCGATTGATTTTTTAAAATCTTGCACTATGGTTAGAGCGAAGAAAACGAGACGGTTGTGAAATAAGCTTGTTTAAGGAACAGAAATCGGATATGTTTTTGCTGTTTTAAGATGTGAAATTGGATGTTAAAGGAAGAGCCCTAGCTCAGTTAGGAAGCTGAAAATCTTGAATTAAATATCGGGCAAGGCTTTCCAGATCTTGTTTCGTTTGAGAAGAGTATCGGTTTGCCTATTTCTATTTTACCCGACATTCGTGCCTCTATCCTAGTTTAGACTCCCCAAACATAGACCTACTTGTTTCAGAAGGTTATAGGTGCATCGCAAACGATGGTGGTGGTGGTGGTGG
This sequence comes from Peronia verruculata, assembly GCA_038406235.1. Taxonomy (NCBI): domain Eukaryota; kingdom Metazoa; phylum Mollusca; class Gastropoda; order Systellommatophora; family Onchidiidae; genus Peronia; species Peronia verruculata. Next base: position 1,470 of record JBCAUA010041266.1, read on the forward strand.
TAGTGGTTTGTTTCTCTCTCTCTCTTTCTCTCTCTCTCTCTGTCTCTCGCTCTCTCTCTCTCTCCTTGGAACAGCCATGTGAAAGGTTAATGTTGGTTATGGTTTTTATAAGCTTTTCAACCTCGTGTAGTGGTGGTTATCTCAGCTGTCCACAACCGTGGTCAAAAAATAACATAAAACTATTGTAGTTCCAAAAGAGACCCTTATATACCTTCTCAGTTTTCTAGGAAAAATACAAGGCGGCTGTCTTTTTGGCACTAGAATACCTACCAATTAAAAAAAATTATGTAGTCTATAGTAGGGTACCCATATTGTTCTGGATCGAGTTGAGAAATGTGTGTTCGTTATCTTTCCCAGGAATAAAACCTTCGACACCCATAAGTGTAGGACCCCAGAACATTTTATCTCCAGTCCGACGACTTAACCCCTGAGCCACCGACACCGTTATAATATTATGTCATAGCACTTTTCCTTTCACACGTTATGAAACCAAATAAGCTGATAAAATAAGATGAAATAAACCTAATTCGTCCTTTTGAGGAAAGTTCTCATTGTATAATGTGAGGTAGTAACAATAACTAAGGAATGTGGTTACACATTTTGTGCTATTGAAGGGATACACCTGGCATAGCTATATCATTTGAGACTTTTGCCTGTTTTTCAGATTCAGGAGATAATGGATCTGATTATCCAAGGGTTAAGATGCCACACAATTGCAGCTAAATCTACTGAGTCAGATTTGACCTTTCGTGGATATCTTTATCATTTTTTTGTTTCTGAATGAATTTTAGTCGATTACTGCCTTACGGAAATAGATAAAGGACACCAAGTTTGATGAGAAAAGTTCTTGGAAATATTCAGATTTTTCTTTCTAGTTGTTTGTACTGCCGCTGGGCACACAGAGAGCTAAATGTTACTTATCACGGGATTGGTTAAAAAAAAAGACAATTCTTAAGGTCAGTGTAAAAAGACATCGCGATATTTAAAAAGTAATGTAAAGAATTCCTTCGTTTGTTTCATATTTTTTCCTTCTTTTTCTTACTCTTTTTCATGTTTTTCTTCTTCGTCTTCATATCGTTATTTATTTATTGTTATTATCATTACAACAGATTGAAAAAAAAAAAAAACCCGACCCTGGCAATCGTGTGCTATGTCGTTACTAGTTATTATTATTATTATTATTGTTGTTTGAAGTTCTTCTCCCGTGTATGTCTCTCCCTCTCCTCTCTCTCTAACTCTCTGTCTCTCTCCTCTCTCTTCCTCTCTCACTCTCTCTCTCTCTCTCTTTCTCTCTCTCTCTCTCTCTCTTAATTTACGGCAATCCTCACAATGTCTATGGGATATATTCGTTATCGCTCATCGACTTGACGGATGTCCAGAGCCTTGCCATCCCCCCCCCCTGGCCCACCCCTCGCCCCCCTCGAACGATCCACCAACCTCCCGGCTCCGCCCCTCTATGATATTTTACCTGTCTTCAGGAGGGAAGACACAAGACAAAGACATTTCCATCCGAGAACTATCAACGTAGTCGTGGAAAATTGTTTCCTTAGAATTTGAGAGAAATATTTATACAGCTGTTTATGCGTTTACAAATGCCGACATGTAAAACCTTTTAGGGAAATTATTTTCTTAAAACTGAGAGAAATATTTATACGTGTATTTATGCTTGTGCAAATGCTGACATGTAAAACCTTTTAAGAAAATTATTTTTCTGACTGCATTGTTTTCTGAATTGACTGCAGTGTTACATCAGTAAAATGAGAACTGGCCGCTGAGTTAGGCGCCTGCAGGTGGCTGAAAAACGAAAAGAGAATGAATGCACAATAAATAAGAACATTTTATCAGCTCAGCTCTCATTTGTTCTATCTCCAAGATTTCTCATTTTGAGAAAATTGATGTTTAATGTTAGGAACTGTTTTTGTACACAGGAGATAGGACAAAATGCTTTTTCAAAAATCTACCTGTTTCGGCAGGTGATTGGTGAAATAATTAACTCTGTCTCAGTCCATTCGCCAGTGGGAAACAAACGAGATGTCACGTGACCAGATCAGTTTGCGTGCTTTCCATTGACGGTTGGACGTGGTATCTTTCTATCGGACAAAACTTTGTGAAAGTTTTGTATTTTTTCTGTGTTCAGTTACAGTAAAGTGTCATTTACCAATTAATTATATGGTAGATTTACTATCCCTCTTTCGTGTGGCATCTATGTCTCCAAATAGCCCTGATCCAGCAACACAGAACTGAGCTCGTATTTTGTATTGGGAGATGATCACCATCGATAGTCTGAGATTCCGCTCGAGGTAACATCACTTCTAAAAAGACAGGTCATTGTATGTTACATTTCACTGTCGCAGATGTTGCACATTAAGAGCTTAAGCGCCTTTAATAAAATAACTTTCTCGTTTCAAATATATTATGACAAATGCTAAGTCATAACATAATCAACATTTTCGAATCAACCTCAACCTAGAAGCCATTTATGACATAATATACAAAAGTCATGTAATTAACCTCTCTTTGAATGACTCTCATTCGTTTAACAAGTGGTGTAGTGGGCTAGCGGTTAGGCTGTCGGACTCGGGATTTGAAGTTCCGGGTTCGAATCCTGACAGGTCCCGACATTTTGTCCTTGGGAAGGGCAATTGACACACATTTCCTGACACCACCCAGGTTTGAATGGGTACCCGACTATAGACAATGATTGATAGTGTTAGATTGATAAGGATTTGAGCGCCTAACGGACAGCCGCCTTGTATGCTTCCCAGGAAGCTGAGACCGTTTATAAGTGCCTGCTTTGGGTCTGTCAGGGTAATAAGAGATTTTAAAGGGCTTAGAGCCTCTAATTACGGAGATAAGCGCTATATAAATACTCTCTACTGTTATTAAATAATCTTATGTAATACGTTATACAAAAGTCATGTAATCAACCTCTTTGAATCAACATCATTGTAGTAGCAACATATAACATTTACGAAAGTCATACCACTCACCTCTGGTTGAAAAAAAAAACTCTTTCTCGAAGCAAATATAAAAGGAACATATTTTATTATACAAGAGTCATGTAATAGTAACCCAAATGCAGAACAATAATGTACAGAGAAATAAATACCACAGAGGGAAAAGAGACACAAAGGTTATCAATGAAGTATCGCTCCCCATAAGATAGGAAATAGTTGATGGTAACGTACCCTACCATTGTAAAATAAAACGGCAATTTGTCTAAACCTTGCACATTCTGCAAGTTGCAGAATGAAGATGACACATTTTGTAGTTTTGCTCTGCAATTATAATATGGCTCTAACCATTAAATTGCATACGTGCAGTAGTCATATGGCGACTTAGGTAAGGGCTAACAATTCTGTCCATTCTGAAATAAAATTCTGTCCAAAAATAATACAGAGTTTATAAATATACGTGAATATGGAAGATTCAGCACTCTGAAGTTAATGGAAAAGGAAAAAGGCAGATGAGAAACTGACTAAATAAATAATAAATTAAGAAAGAAAGAAAGAAAGAAAGAAAGAAAAGAAAGAAAGAAAGAAAGAAAGAAAGAAAGAAAGAAAGAAAGAAAGAAAGAAATGAAATGAAATGCGAAGGAAGAGTTTGCAAAAGGGAATAGATAGAAAGGCTTGAGCATTGTTAACATTATGGAAGGCCAAAAAAAATAAAGAATTTATGATCCGAAATAGGCAAGAAAAAGCCACCTCATTTACAGCTAACTTTTAATTGCGGAAGCCGAGCATGTTCTTCAGCTCTAACATGGCGAATGTGCAGTTCGGTGCATGGCGTGTTCCATGTTTCCTTAGGCTGTGCTGCTGACATATGCCAGAAGGCTGGAGCGAAATGAGGAGGTAGGCATGCTGTAAATTAATGCCCGTCCTTTCCCCCGTCCTAATGGGCGCAGAGATTGATGGCTGGGGTCTCCAGCTTCACCTCCAGCTATTCCTGGGACCTTTCATTGGAAATTAAAATCAATTGTTTACCAATTACATTTGAATCGATTTCGGTAATGTATTGACGGAAAGAAATCTGCTGGAGGTATTTACTTTGGCAGTTTCTCCCCCCTGTCAATTTCTGGGTTGAGGAACTGTGTTAGGCGGGAGAAAACGCTGACTGTGAGCATTTTTTTCAATCGTGTGCCTGCGGGTTTATCAGTGCATTGTCATTTATGCACTGTAATTATAATTGTATGCGTATGTGTCTGAAAGGGAGAGAAGAAGTGAATTTTGCGTATTTGAGAATCATGCTCGCGTGTTAAAGGCTACCGTTTTTTTAAAAGTAAAGATATGTCCACTGCTTTGCAGTTTTATTTTTGTTTTTGTTTTTGTTTTTAATGAAAATAATTTTGCTCGGAAAGAACAGAGGGTTTAGATTTGAAGCCTGTCTGTCTTGTAATTTGTCAAATGTTCGGCTGTCAGCGAGATAAGAGGTTTTCACTTTCTGCTGCAAATCATTCATTCAGTTTGTGGGCGTATGTATTTACAAATACTGTCATGTGACGTATTTATCATACCAATTCTAAAGTAAAGACAATTTTAAAATACTGGCAGCTTCTTGTTGTTGGTCTTTTGTTCTTGGTTTTCCACGTTTGTTACATTTTGTTTTGTTATTTTTGTGATGTAAGTTCCAATTACCTGCCCTTTCAAATCACTTCTTGAAATCTCCACTTTTGGTACGAAGCGTCTACAAGCACCAGAAAGGGCTAAATATCAATGAAAACCCTCAGGTGAATCCAGGGAATAAAATCAGTCGAGCGACAAAAGCCTCTATTATATAGGTATTGCCACTCCTGTATTGTGGCTGCGAAGATACTTCTTGTAGATATAAGCCGCTTGCACGATACGCTTGGACGCCCTCGTGGGAGCTTAGCCTAATGATCGTGCTATAAATCCGATGTTACAATACAGAGGGGATACCGCGTACCATTGGAAGCTCGATCGAGAGACTTAAAGATCTTAAGACAGTGAGAGGTATCTAAAACGATACCGTAATTTGACCTACTACTCCCGTTTCGTTTTTCATGTTTGCATTTGTCATCTTTATATGAAGATTTACATCCATAATCTGCCCATAGCACTTAACCTATGAACAATATTCTTTTCTAATCTGGAAACGAGCTATTTCTAGGATGAGGGACTCGTTTGTGAATTGGTACAAGATATGTGATTTTTAGTCAAGCTACGGGTATTTGCCGAAACAGAACAATGGCAGAGGGGTTATTTTTTTGCAGTGTGATGGCTTTGGTCGTTGACGTTGATGGGAGAATCAGACTTATGTAGTTAACTCTCCTATCTCACAGATCTTCATAATTCCTTCTAGTGGCTTTGGTCTTCATCTCTGGGCCCAAATAACGGACTAGATTTTCTTATTTATTTATTTATAGATGAAATAGCTGCCTGTTTATGATCCTCTATTGTTGATGTTCTGACAAAACTTTGTTCCCAGAAGAATTCAGAATATGGGTTTTAGAGAGACAAAGTGCATATTATAGGTCTTCATTTGAATAATGCACAAACTATTGAATTAAATGTATTGTTAACAAAGTTTTGTGGAAAGAGAGAGGGATTTTCGATGTTTACTGAAACACAAAGGGATTTTTTCAAGTTATCCTTCAGCAAGTTAGAATAATGAAAGGTTGTATCAGTAAAAGTGATACATTCAATGCCAGGCCTTTTCTTTATCTCACAGCTTCTCTTTATCTCACAGTCTAGCCCGAAACCTTCTTTTCTCCTTCTTTTTTTTTTTTTTTGTTTAAGTATCGTTTTTTCTGTAATGTACTTTTCTTATGTCATCGTCACAACATTTCTGTGGTATGCTGTAGTTGTGCGCAAGTTCTTTACATTCTTCCGCTCGCTTCTTGTTATCTCCATTCAGCTTTTTGATCCCGCAGGTTACCTCACTCACCCCAGCCTTGTACTGTCTGTCATTGTACAGTTTAGCGATGATAACATTGCACACAAACACACAGTCAGAATCAGGTGGAATGGTGGAGATCTGTCCTTGTTATATTGTATTCCAAGGCAAATATCAAGTGCACAAGTGTCTGTGTGAGATGAAGTGAACAAACAAAATAAACAGCACATCCCGGAGAATAGACCGGTGCACTTTAAGTAAACTGTGTTAGATGATAATCTACAGGATTAAATGATACCCCACCCCCTCTTGCTCCCCCTCGGATGTTCCACGCCCTCGCCTCCTCCTCGTCTCATCCTTTTCTCCCACAAGAACAACTTGGCTAGATGCGAAGTTAGATCTGGTTGTAATGTGCTTTGACTAAAAAACCTTTGCCATTGAAAACTTTTTTTTCCAGAAAGTCCAAATCTAGATAGGCGATCTCTGTTTCACTTTATGGTGAGAAAAAAAGGTTAAATTTTGTTACTGAAGAACGAATCGAAGCGGTAAGCGGTCTTTTAATATTTTGGAAAGTTATTCTGAAATACATGGAGAAATAATTGCCACTTGATTTTTTAATTTTTTTTTTAACAATTGACATTTTGTCAAGGTGTACTCGAGTTGGAAAAGACACTGCTCACGGGGTTATGAAGCGTGCAGAGAGGCGATTTGTCTTCCTACAGCGTGTTATCTGACGTGTGTATCAGGGGCCGCTACCCTGGGTCCTGGTTGTGGAGGAGGGGAGATTACTGCAGCAAAAGCCTGTCCTGGACCACCCGTACCGTGTGAATGAAACACGTCACACTTACCACTGACGGGGGCCCACACGATCACGTGACCGCACCGCCATTTTCTTATGTTCTAGTCTGCAAAAGTTGATAACGGGGAGATAATCGTGCTAGTGGGGACATCATGAAGATATCCATCCAGCCCTGCAGGAATTTTTTTTTTACGTCTGACAGTTCGGATCTTATCGCTGCATTAGAACCACAAACTAAACAGTCTGAGCGGAAGATTTCTATCTGTTGCCATGGCGCGGACTAATAACCACCGCTGTTGTATAAATGCTGTCCTCATTGCAATGCAAGTTTTTTTTCATTGTCTCAATTAAATCACTGATGTACACATAACACAATAATGTTATGTTATTTTTTGACCACGGTCGTGGACAGCTGAGATAACCACCACTACAGGAGGTTGAAAAGCTTATAAAAACCACAACCATTCATTGTTTCCAGGCGTTCTCGAAAATTTGGCGCTCCTAATATTAAAACAAAATGTGCATTAACAGTTCTTGACTAGCTTTATTGTCTGTTTGATTCGAAGTATTCATTGAGTTAACATTGATGGTCAGCCCCTGCGGGGGCCTGGTGTTTATAAGTAGGCTTTCTGCTCCCATCTGCAGGCGGTGTAAGCATCTCTCTCTCTCTCTCTCTCTCCCGTCTTCTGTCCCGCTTTCTTTCCTCTCTCCTTCTTGACCTGTAAACGTATCTTACTTACCGTGTTTGACACAATATAGCCGTAATCGTGCTGATGTGTCGTTAAACCCCAACACAACACAACTCAACTACTAATAGCCCGTGTCAAATTCCAGACATTTATATTTTAAAGTAAAATACGTTAAAATTTTGGTGTTGAAATTCTCGCACAACGTTGTGATTATTATACTGTTAGTGTCTCATCCTTATGCTCAGGTTGTGTCGTTAATTATCCGACAAACAGCTTTCTGAAGTGGACACTCCTGAAATCTAATGAAACAATGAGGCGCTAATCAGTATCGAGAGATAACTTCCACCAAGAGGTTGAAAGATGTATATAGAACGTAAAGCTAATCATACAGCGCTTGCTGTTCGCAGTTGTCAAGCTTGATGTTAACGGTGATGTCGTTGCTACTTTGTTGCCCTGAAGAAGAGTCAAGTTGGCTCAAAAATTTGACTTTCAGTTTCAACATCAAGAGAAAGTCATTTATATGTGTTATTTACTTTTTTTTTTTTTTTTGTTATATATTGTTTAGTTAGTTGCCGGTTGGACAGTGTTTTCTATTTTTATAAAATGATGACGACGATGATAATGATGATGACGATGATAGAGCTTTAGGGACTCCCTTGGCTTCAGACCGGAAGTACTAAAATTTATTTCCCAGGGCATAACGTATTCTGTTGATACGTTCGTTAAATATGGCTGAAATTTTCTATCGCGCTCAAAACATTTTTCTCTAGTTATGCAACATTAAACCTAAATGTCTACTGTGTTTTAGCTTTGTGCGTGCATATAAACTGTACATTATTATGTTGCCATCTAATTGTTTGAAAATTACTCGTTATTACCGATGGTTGCCCTTTGGTACTCACTTTACAGTTTTCCTTTCTTGTATCCACAACCGTGAATGTAAATGTCGACTGTTTTCTAACATTTCCTGCTTTTATTATGTACATACAATACGTAACATGTTGCCACTGAAGTGGTAAAAAAGTCGCCACTGTTACAGCTGACTGCCTTTTGTCACTTGTATAACATTTTCTCCTTACCTACCTGTACACCAATGTTCAATGTTTTTCGAACTGCCAGTTTCCTGTCTCTGTCCAAGTTTTTCTGTATGTCTTTCTATCTATCTCGCTGTCTGTCTGTCTGAATGCGTGATTGCCTTCCTGTCTGTTCTGTTGTCTATCTGTCCGCCTGCATAGCTGTCTTTTTATCTATCTATATGCTTGTCTGTCTGTCTATCTACGTGCCTGTTTGTCTGTCTGTCTGTCTGTCTGTCTATCTGTCTGTCTGTATTTGTGCACTTATTGTCTACCTACCTGTCTGTCTGCATGTCTCTCTGTCTGCCTGCCTGTGCGTTTCTCTTTGCGTAGGTGTGTATCTGCCTATCTGTCCATCTGTCTATGTGTCTGTCTGTGTATGTGTTTCTCTGTATTTGTGCGTGTGTTTGTCTGTCTGTCTATCTGTCTATCCCTATCTATGTGGATGCGTGCACAGTGCTGCCATTGCAATTGAGATATAGCTGTTGGGAAAGTATCTGTTTTTCCACTTACTGGTTTATATTTCCTGATTCAACTGCACAACATTTATTGTAAATGTCTATTTATGTCAGCAGTGTTATATTCTAAACGTCTATTTATTCCCACAACATTCATTCTAGATGGCTATTTATGTCTACAACATTTGATTCTAAATGTCTAAATTTTTTTTCAACTTCATTCATTCTAAACGTTTACTTATTTCTGTGTTGCAGACCCGGAGCGCCACCTCTCTCTGCCGGCGTCCCTGGCCGAGACGGCCATACGCTACCTGGCAGAGAGCAGAGAGATCACCTTTCTATGTTCAGTCAAACAGGAGCTGGGGGACTCGGGGACGCTCCTGGCTTTCTCCTCGGAAACCTTCAGGTCAGTAGTCTAGTCCTTTCTACGCCCCTGGGCTCTAGGGATTATTCTTAACCTGATTACCAGCTGTCTTGCGAAATACTTAAGCGATGAGCCATTTGTAATTTTTTTTTTCCAGCGATGTAGGTTACCTTTCTTTGATTGTTTACAAGACTGTTTGTTTGTGTTGGGGTTTAACAGCACATCAGCACTATTATGCCTATATTGTGCTAAACACGGTAAGATACGTTTAACTTCAAGAAGAAGAGAGCAAAGTGAGCGGGACAGACAATAGGAGCAAGGAGAGAGTGAGACAAGAGGTGTCACCTCTGGAACGCCGAGGATGGCATTCTATGGGAGACACTCCACCGATGGGTGGCTTTCACCTCCTGCAGGTGGGAGCAAAGACCCTACTTAAATATCCATTGGCCTCCGCGGTGTCTTCTTTACAAGAAATATGTTAGCATGTAAAGAAAAATATCATCACTTTTGTTCCTATTACTTGAAAAGAAGTGAAGCAAAAATATGAAAAAGAAAACGACCAGATGAGGAAAACAAAAAATGTCCACCATCATTCTGGTGAAATTTTAGAATGTTCAGGAAATTCAGTTTCAGATAATAGGAGGAAAACGGTTTGTGTTCTTCTTTACAAAGCTTGTATCTTATCTCTTGTACGCAGCAAAGCATTGGTAGTTTGGCTGGCGATCAGAATACGAGGCTCATTTCAAAAAGCCACTAGGTACATTTTCGATAGGGAAACACACGTCTAGGAATTGCAACACGAATCTACTCTATGTAGGATGCAGATCGTATTTAACATTTCTCTTACGATGTTGGTGTTGCCAACATTTTCCTCAAAACTTTAACTCCTTTGGACTTGACAAATAAAATTTCACTTGATTTGTCTCTTTGTCTGTTTGCTAGTGAGACGCCAGCTGTATTTATGATTCCATTCAGGATATTTTTGTTGAGTGCTTCTACATTATTTACCTGTGCTCTAACCCTCCTCTGGATTGCTGCATAAAAATACTAGCTATGAGGGTTACTGGTAACATGGCTATACAATTAGCTTTTTTAAAAAAAATTATTAGAAGTGTTTTATTGCCAACATTAAGGATTACCATCATGGACATACGATCGGCCGCCACATGGCAAGCTGCAGATCTACATATATTCATCTATGAATGATAAGTTCTCTCTACAATCTGTTATCCCATTAATGTACACTCTTTGATATGCCTTATATACTTCGTAAATGTATCCAGTCTTCCTAGGCACAATATAGCCGTAATCTTGCTGGTGTGCCGATAAATTCCTACACAAACCCAACCAATCCTCTAATCCTGGTGGACACTGGAAGAGGGAAGGGAGATGACAGTGGGAGAAAGTGAAGAAGGAGGGATGGAGGGGTACAGACTGAAAAAAAAAAAATGGGGAAAATGTCGGCTACATTTTCATTTCTCTGTGTTTTGAATGATTTGTCAGCCTTTTGTGTGAGTTTGTAGGGCATGACATTCGAGGTACAACGCTTGATACACCACCAACACCATGAGCTACACACCAAAACGTGGTTCCTCGCAATGTTGTACCAAATACACAATCATTACGATTAGTGTATGTGTGTGAGTCTGTGTGTGTGTGTTTCACTTTCATCCATTTACATCTCCGTTAGTACTCATATTTTCTCTTCTCAGTTTCAATCTCCTAAACAAAAAAAAAAAAACTTGCATCTAAGGCCGCCGTTGTTTTTTATCAGTCCTTGAATGATTTTAAGCCCTTATTGTGATTTACTTATGATACTCGGATTTTGTCTGTTACCATGTTTTTAACCTCTCTCTATCACTGTGGACTCAACGATCAAAGCTCACTATTGCCACTTTATCCATGTCTTCAATGATTTCAAGGACGTATATTGCTGTGATTCATTTATCATGTCTTACCTTCATCTATTTATATCTCTGTTTTTCTTGTTTCACACCCCCTTTTCCCCTCCCTTCTATGAACCATCTACATGGCCTTCATCCTGTATAACACGATGACCACCTGACGACATGGCCACCACCACCTCTACAACACGACCACCGCTACTTCTACAAAACAACGGCCACCATCTCTACAAAATGACTGATTACCTGTGCAACACGACCACGACGACCACAGATTCCTGGAGATAGAGAGCAGCGGACGGCGAGATGAGATCCGCTTCCACTACACTCACCAGCAGCAGGCACGTGTCGAAACATTCCCCTACAGACTCGCGGACGGACAGTGGCACAAACTAGCGGTCACCCTCAGTGGCGACCACATCTCTGTCTATGTGGACTGTAACCGGATATATCAGCGGCTCATACCCTCCCCAGACCGGTCAACCTCGACAGGACCACTGTCTGTCTATGTCGGCCAGCGAAATGGACAGCATGCACTATTCAGGGTGAGTATGTCTGGCCAGTTCTTGGTTATTCGACAACGCCATAAATCGTGTTATTATATTTTTTTTTCATTACACAAGGCCATTATCTAGACATGCACGAGACTAATAAACTATCTTTTAACAGCAACAAAAACTAACAGAATAACCAAAGAGCATATATAATATGCACAATCCTGTCTATGAACGTTTGTTCTCATTTATTGAGTTCAACCGGGCTATTTACCGCGTCTACTTGCACCATCAGTTTTAGCTTTGATTTCCAATTTTAACTTTGATTTCCAATAAACTTCAGCCATCAGTTTTATGATTATTGTTACGATCATTATAATTATTGAGACATCGTTCAATAATTCAATAATGGCCAGTCCATTTTTTTTTTTAAAGTGCTCAGCACGAAACAAACAGTTCTCAAGAACGATTAAATAGGAACTTCTAGCTGTGGTGAGCAGCTGACTGTTTCAGACACAGAGAAGCTCTTCCAGTTGTAAATCTTTGACTGTGGGCTTGGAAAATGAACGTTTTGAAAAGTGAATATTATTATAAAATATAATGGGGGTTCTGGGCCACTTTTTGTTGGGGGCCTTCCATCCCTCCAAGGAGGCTCCCAGCACCCATTTTACACACTAACTTTATGGGATCAAAATTGTTGCCTTTCATCAACTTCATATATCCTGTGAAATGGGTGCCAGGAGTCTCCTTGGGGGGATAGGTGGGTCCCAACAAAAAGTGGTCAAGAACTCCCATTATATAATATTAATATACCACTGACGAGCACCACTGTATGAGCCAATCACCTGCCTGTTGCTCACCTCATGCATGTGACCCCTCCCCCTAGCACTACCCCCCCCCCCGTTCCTTCCTATCCCCTCGTCCCTTCCACTCATTCAGCGATCATGTTTATCAGATCGAATCAATTGGATCACGGTTTTATAACCGTGAATCATAATTCCTGGCCTTGATGGCTCTCTCTCTCTCTCTCGCTCTCTCTCTCTCTCTCTCTCTCTTTCTCTCAGTGTGTGTATGTGTGTATGTGTGTGTGTAACATCTGTCTATCTCTCTAGCATTTCTCATCGATCATCTTCCTTTCGTTTCCACTGTTGTGTAGAGCTGATTGACCTTTTTTCATTTATTGGTTCGTGATCGCATTGCAACATTCGATGATGACCTGCCTATTGGACAGATAGAAGGTCGATATGCAAAATAAGTAGACAAATTTGCCCGAAGATGAAATGTCAGTACTTGACAGATCGAATGTGGATGTCATAGAGAATAAATTCATCACTAATGTTCAGTATTTGAAGCCGATACAAATTTGATTTCTGGCCAGCTTCAAGTTTTAAAACTCTCGCTATTAAACAGATTAGGAGCAGAATATTTTCAAGGGCGGAATGAATTCTTCAATGTATTTGTAACAGGGAAGAACAGACAAAGAAAAAAAATATTGCAAGTAAAAGAATGAAATCAGAAAAGCATTCTGCTCTGCAGTATTTTAAGACAGGGAATAAAATTGGCCGAAAGAATGTTCATGAACTTCCTGACAGAAGCAAGACATGGTCATTTTAAGCTATCCAGTGAAGATAATCCCTCTCGTAGTTCAACGATATACGAATGAGTAAATGTTAAAGTAAAGGATGTCCTTGTATTTTGTAAATAGCCACTAAATCCTGTGACTAGACGCCCTCGGCTTATTCCGTCAGAAACGACTTTAAAACTTCTCTTCTGGCCCTAATCCTTGACCTCAAAGTCCTGAACTAGTGCATTTTGCTCCGTTGCACATCCGACGGGACATAAAGCTCTATTAGAGTGGCACAGCTGCTGTTTCAGCAAAAGTAATGAAATAAAAAATCTTTAAGAAGATCAGGTTGTCGTGAGCACAGGTAGACATTTCGGGAAGCCCTGATCAGAATTAAGATAGCTTACCTTATCAGGGATGATCATGAATAGGGTTGGAGCGAAGGCAAGAGAGATATTTACTGACTGATGGAGAACGCACTCAGATTTAAGCTAGATTGTTATAATCCACTGTTGTACGCCGGGGAATCCCATTTTATCCCTCGTTCTTTAGCTCGACATAAACCATTGTGTTTTTCACCCTGTCGGTCTTGAACTTTTAGCTTTCAATAACTATCATCTTGATATTTGATCTTTGCATATATTTTCTTTTCTCTTTTCTTTTCTTTTCTTTCTCTTCTGTTTTATTTCCTGCAATCTCCGCCACCCTCACCCCTACTGTCGTATTTCTCCTCTAAGCCTATTTCGAGCCTAAATTCGTATACACATCTATCTACCAAACCGCCTAATCTCTGTCGCGATAGATCTTTTACATTCGCCTTTCTTAAGATGTTTGGCTGAAAAATTATCCGCTTATTTAGCATTTATTGGCTGGTTAACACATTACGGTTGATGAAAAGCGGCGTTTTATAGATGGCAGAAATTCATAATCAACCGCATTGAAATGCTTTTCCAAATGGCAGTTACCACAGCAGAACAGTCTCTGGAGAGCAAACCAAGCCTGTCTTGTATACTGTGGCTGACAAAAGGGAATCTGGTCTGAGCTTAGCTAGAGCTTTCAGAGACTCGCGAGACTGAGCCAGGGCGAAGAATGCTACAGCCGGCTTAGACCTTGAATAAAAGGTTTAAAACAAGATCAAAGACATTTCTAATAAGGTGGAAATTCCATTTTCCGTAGCAATTCACAATGCGGGAGAAAATAAGGCAAGAAATCTACAGGAAGAAACGGTTCTGTTTCTTTTGAAATCATGCTCAATTTCATATGAATTCAGAGTTAATCAGACCTATACGTACCCAGCTGCCTACTCGCTTTTTCTGTGGCGAACGGATCTTTTGAAAAGTAAACAGCGGGATTTCTAAGTGCAGGGGGCAAATAAACACTTCTTTTTTTTCTCTCTCTCTCTCTCTCTTCATCTCTCTCTCTCTCTTGCAGCTCTAAAAGTACAGGACGAGGTTGAAACGTTTGAATAAGTGCTGACAGGCTCGAAAAGGGGGAAATGGCAACATGGGAAATATGAATGATACTTGAACATTAAGTAGATTCAGCATTGCGGTTTCCTCCCACAGCAGTGAAAATATATTACTTTTCAAATAGGAAACCAGTTTCGACTCCTGTCTGATCAACGTTAATTACGAATAGTCACTGGATATGAGACTAGTACGGTTTTTTGCGCGCATTATTTCAATCCTCGATACTATTGTTGTGATGTAGTGGTAAATGAGATGAAATTGAACTAGCAAGAATAACCGAATACCCCATTGAAGTGGGTAGATCAATAGATTTGTTTCGACCAAGCGAACGGCTGGAAATCCCCCGTTTAATTTTAGTAGGCTAGGAGATACAAACACTTAAAACTGTTCACATTGACATAGAAAACACATAAAAATGCGTTGGATCGGTGACAATTGTTCTCATATCTCGCAGTGGAGCGGCAACAAATACCAGTGAGTGTTCTATTTTTAGCAGGGGGTACAAACACCCTGCCCGGGATTTCCAGGTTTTTGCTTAGTCGAATGTGAACTATTCAAATTAGGCAATGCTGCAGTAGTAGAGTCAATATGACAACAATGCACTGTGGTGGAATCCACTACATGGTAATGTCTTATTACATTTTTGTAGGAAAATTGGCCGTAAATTCACAGCACGACGAGGGAAGACAGAGCCACACAGGTCTGGAGCTTACAGTGTACCAAACGCAGGGACCTATAAGAATATAAGTAAATTGTGAGATATACCGTGCTGTACAGAACGGAGCAAATCAAATAAGCAATTTGTCGATGGTTGTTCTGTCCGTATCACGCTCTCTCTCTCTCTCTCTCTCTCTCTCTCTCTCTCTTTCTTCTACTGTTTTCCACAAACATGTTGTTTCTGTTTACTTACTTATTTCCCTCGTCCTTTCGTTTGTTAATAAGTTAACCCCGTCAGTGTGTATGTTTTTTTTTTTTCAAATAGAATGGTTAGTATAAAAGATAACATTATAATATAATTGTTATTTTGTTTGTTTGTTTGTTTGAAACGTCCCCAAGTTTCTTGAAAACATGGATATCAGTAATTATTTCTTCAAAAATATCTCCGTCCACATTATACGAATGAATTGTTGAGTATTCCAGTGGTTACTCATTTTCCGTATAGAAAGGGTTAATTAATTAATTTGTTTTTATTTACTTGCTTATTTTTTTTTTCATTCATTCACTTGTTCATTTGTCTGTTCCCATCCCCCCCCCCCTTATCCCCATTTAACAAATAAATCATTTCCTCTCACTGACAGGATGAATTCTGTGTTAAAGTATGGGTTACATAGATTGTATACGACGTAGCAACTTAGTTCATCCCGCCTCGTTTAAGTTCATGTCAGTCTCGATTCATATCAGAATGTGTCTACGCACAATAAACAAAACTGGCGATGTTAAACTTTGTTTTTTTTTTTAAATGGGTACAGTGTCTGTTTGTTTATATGTTTGCTTACCTGTTCCTTTGTTTGTGTATGTGTGAGGGGGCGGGGAGAAGGGCGGAGGAACTAAAATAAGGTCTCAGGTTTCTTGTTATCACTTGTAATTTGTGTTGTCTCTCCCTTAAGATGCGGCTTTCATCTTAAGAGAAAATTAACTGGTTAAACAAATAAATATGGATATCAAATCTTCTGTCAGAAATGCCCTCTCAGCAGAAATGTATTACCGCTTGTTATCTCATGTCAATTCTGCATTATGCTAGTATCTGCTGTGTGATAGTGGGCGAAATAAAAAGGAGGTGGAATCGCATAGTGAATTAGAAAGGGAAATGGTATAATTTCGTGATGATAAATTGGTTAAACATTTCATTAAGACATCACCCGCGGGGGCCTGGGGTCTGTGAGTAGTTTCTCTGCTCCCACCTGCAGGCGGTGTAAGCCCACCATCGGTGGGATGTCCCCCCATCATAGAATATCATCCTCGACATTCCAGGGGAGACTCTTCCTCTCCTTGTTCACTGTCTTCTGTCCCGTTCTCTTTCCTCTCTTCTTCTTGACGTGTAAACGTATCTTACCGTGTTTGACACAATACAGCCGTATGATCGTTGCTGATGTGTCGTTAAACCCCAACACAACAACAACATTAAGACTCATCACTAATTGTTACTTGTCTCCCCTGAGGATTCATTAGGGTTGCCTGGCGAGAAAGGGGGGAGAGGGGTGGGGGGGGGGGGGGGTTCTTTCCTTTAGATGAAGAAATGTTTTTAATTACTTACTTGTTTCGGTGATCATACACATGGCAGTGTATACAGGATGGAATCTCTTACGATGTAATAGACGTTGTTTCATTGTTGTGTAGTCTTCCCTGATGCAGTGACATTTAACAGATATTAAAATCTGTTCATAATGTAATGATCTTCTGTGATACACCGCCTTGTTTGTCAGGTGCAATGTTCAGTGGTAGTTAAATGGTGAGGCAGGTGATATCTGTAAAGCCCTTTTTATTATATCAATCTATGCGTCCACCCATGTGTCCATCCATCCATCCATCTATCTGTCTTTCCATCCATCCATCCATCTAACCATCCACCCACTCATGCATCCGTGCATCCATCCATCCATCTATCCATCCATTCATCCAGCCAACAATCCATCATCCATCCATCCATATTTGCACCCATCCTCCAACTAGCCATCGACCCATATTTGCATCCATCTATCCCTCCATCCATCCATCGATCCATCCATCCATTCACCCATCCATCCATTTATCCATCCATCCATCCACCATTTATCCATCAACCTTCCACGCATCCATCCATTCATCTACCCGTCCATCCATCATCCCATCCATTCATCCATCTGTCCATCCACTAATCCGTCCATCCATCCATCCACCTATCCTCCATCTATCCATTCACCCATCCGTTCACCCATCCACCCATCCGTCCACCCATCAATCCATCCATCCACACTTCATCCATCCATCTATCCATTCATCCATCTATATTATAGATGGATAGAGGTGGCCGCATGAGGAGGGGGAGGGGGAGGGGTGGAATACATGAAATGGCCCAGAAAAGCAGAGCAAGATGGAACATTCCTCATAAAAATGTCATTTAAAAAAAAAAAAAAAAATTCATTTGTTCATTACTTCGAATCATTTAATTGTTTCGCCCCTTTCTATTGATCGCCTTCATTCTTCTCTCTCTCTCTCTCTTCTTTCCTCCTTGTGTCGTTCCTCTTTGTTCTCCCTAATCGTTCCATCCCTTGTCCCTCTCTTCCACTTGTTCCTCTCTTCCACCCCCCACCCCTTCCACTCTCTTTTTCCTGCAGCTTTGCCTGTGCTAATGTCTCTGCCTTTCAACAGAGTGATATTACAATTTCTCAACACACAATTCACTCACATATCCGCGCCGGTAAGTGTAGGTGTTGTTTAGATAATAATTATGAACTGAGCCAAAATGAATCTAAACTGGAAGCTAAGAGCAAAAATAAATTTAAATGAAAGAAAGAATTAACGAAAAGAATGAACGAAAGAAAGAAAGACTGAAAAGAAAGAATGAATGAAATGAAGAAGAATAAAGAATGAAAGAAAGAGAAATGATAGCAAGAAAGAAAGGAAGAAAGAAGAAAGAAAGAAAGAAAGAAAGAAAGAAAGAAAGAAAATCTACAGGTTTCCCTATGAATAAAAAAGTCTTTGATCCCCACACAAAGCATTGACGGATGTATAAATGCCTTTTGGTATCCCTTATCATACGTTAGTTAAAGTGCCTTGATTCGCGTTAACCTTGTGCTCGCGGAAAGCATCATAGATGGCCGAATGTAGAAGTAGAAATGGTACTTGCAGAATAGTAATAACTATAGAAGTAGTGGTAGTACTTTGTAGTGGTTATAATGGTTTCAGTAATAGTAGTAGTAGTAGTCGTAGCAGTAAAATTGTAGTTGTAGTAGTAGTAGTAGTAGTAGTAGCAGTAGAAGTAGTAGTAGTTACTGTAGTAGTAGTAGAAGTAGTAGTAGTTACTGTAGTAGTAGTAGAAGTAGTAATTGTGGTAGTAGCAGGAGTGGTAGTAGTAATAGTTGTGAGGAAAGACCCCTCGTTTGTGCCACTCGAGTGTTCTGAATGAAACGTTAGAGAACCTTAGATTTCATTGAATCATGAAGTAAAATTTTTCCTCTCAATTTCCCTGTAGATTTCAGTGTTTGCCATTCGTTCGTCTCTCCCGAGATCTTCCTCGACATTATCAAACGTCCAACCATCTGTCCATCCGCCATCTATCCATCCATCCATCCATCCATCCATCCATCTATCCATCCATCCATCCATCCATCCATCCATCCATCCACCCAGAAACCCGTTCACCCATCCATTTATCCATTCACCCCTCCATCCACCCACCCCCCCACCCATTTAACCTTTCACTCCTCCACCCCCCCCCCCCCCCCCCCACCCGCAACACACACACACACACACATACATACACACATACACACACACCACCTGCCTTTCTATACCCGTTTTCTTCCAAAAGGCGAAAGAACGGCCATAGACAAGGGGGTGTTTATTCCTTGTATGACGTCATTTTGTATTTGTTTTCGTGTTATTTTTTATAAAGATCACGATAACAGCCGGGGGCTTTTTATTTGTTTGTGTAAATACCGGCTCTAGCATTTACCTGTTCAGCGGGTCTGATTCAAGGGAGGTTCTTGGCTGAATAGAAGGATAAGAGCTTTATAATATGTGTGTTGCTTTCGTGCTATTGTGGGGAGTTTTAAGGCTGTTCTTCATGTTATGGAATCATTAGCCAAATAGGAGTCTAAAATTCTAGTAGTGGTAGTTGTAGTACTAGTAGTAATAATAGTAGTAGTAGTAGTAGCAGCAGCAGGAGTAGCAGTCGTAGTAGTAGTAGCAAACGAAACAAAACGATCCAAACATCAGCCTCTGGAGATTTCAAGTAACTCTAAAAAATAATTTTAAAAAAAAAAATTGGCCACTTCAGACTTATCAGGAAAATTAGCGACTTTAGAAAAAACCCCTCGAAATCCTGTAATTAAGAGAAAAAAACAAAAACAAACAGGAACAATAACTACAACAAACAAGAGACAACGAAAAACAGGATTCACGTGTGACTGCGCCTTTTCTCTCTCGAGGACATATAGATCTATACACACACAATACACAATGGGATATTATTATACGGATTTAAAGTGCAATCAAGCTGACATTTTGTACACACGGAGATAGCTATCATTCATAGACATACTAGTATAAGTAGACCAGGTGCGTATGTTCAGTCTCTATCGGCGGCCATTGCCCCAGTAGACGACGGCCATTTTCTCCAATAGAAGCACACTCTCCCGGCTGAACTATGGTAGTCTAAGTGGCTCAGGAAAGAAGCTGGACCGGAAGTTGTCCCTGCGCGCCGGGTCCTCTACTTGTATGTCTATGGCATCACTTCACCTGAAGGGATGTCAGTGATAATTGTGGCCATATTTGGAAAACATTTATGTCTATCTCATCCCCCTGAAACAAGATAATTGAATAAGATCTTGAGGCTGGATAGTTACCATTGAGTTCGTTTTATTTACATCAGTTAAGATATTAGGATAATAGTTTTTTTTTTTTTAACACTCTTCAATCAAAAAATGTTATTATACCTCATTTTGGTCGTCAAATGCTTGCACAAATAAATACCACTGTCGACATTTGATTGTATAATCTATTTGTCATTGTAAGATGGATAATAATGTGTGTGAAAGATACAGTAGATATCCTTCATCTATAGTTCAGGTCTGATTTACCTGGTCCTGAAGGAAGAATCAGTAGTATTATTATATCTTTTGAAAACTACGCTCCATTCATTGTATGTTTTATTTTCTCTTTCCCAGGGAGCTCTGCAAGATGTAAAAATTGTGACACAGGCCCACGGCTATTTGTTACAATGTCCACGTATGGACGCAGGTCAGTGATAGTGACCCACACCACAAAGCTCCAGGCCATAGCTCTCTTTGGCCACTGTGGCCATCTGACCTTTCGCTTGCTCATTATCATTCACTATCTCCTAGCGTCATCGCCTCTGTTGTCGCATCTAGAGACATGGCGATGCAGGCTGTAGGCATTCGTCAAATCTCTTTCTTCATTCTGGATGTATCTGCCGGCGTCATTCATCCGTCAATCCATTTTTTATTCATCCATCTGTCAGCTACCCTTTAATTTACTCTTAGAATCCATCCATCCTTTCACCCATTGGTCCATCCATCCATCCACTCATCGCATCCATCCATCCACTCATCCCATCCATCCATCCATCCACTCATCCCATCCATCCATCCATCCATTCATCAATCCATCCATCCATCCATCCATCCATCTATTTGTTCATCCATTCATCCATTTATCTGTCCACCCATCCATCCATTTCATCAATACATCCATCCATCCAAGTATCCATCCATCCATCCATCCATTCATCCACCCATCCTTCCATCAGGCCATCCATCCATCCATCCATTTAACCATTCAGTAACATTCTGTCATCCATTCTCCATCCTTCAGAGTGTCCAACTTGTGCCAGATTTGAGGATTTGGAGGAGCGGGTGAAAGAAATGGCGATGTTGTACAAAGATTTAACAATCAAGGTGAGATTCTCTCGACATTTCCTGTAGTTTCCCATTTTCCTTATCTTGCTAATAGTCCAATCGCCCAGATAAGAATGAAAATGTTTGTTTCGTATATATCCGCGGAACAACTTAAATAGGAAAACATTCAGATAAAGGGAAAATGAGCTTTAGGAAAATCACTGGACATTTCTTTTTGTTATAATGGTGTTGACGTATCAATTTTGCTGTTGAATTTCTGCTGCTAGAATTTTCTTGCCCCCTAAATGATAGTTTCAGCTCAAGCCAAAATCACCAAGCCGAATTGTCAATTTGGCGTGACAGCCTTTTCCACTTGCGCTCAATAATTGAAGTTTTTTTTTTTTTTTTTGCCAAAACGTCAATAAAGCTCCTCCCCCCCCCCTCCCATTTTTCAGAAAGTGAGAAAAAAATTCCCATCGAATGCCTAATTCTTTTTGCCACTTGATATACTGTTTGGTTCTTGAAGACCCCATGAAATCATGCATGATATCAAAATCCATATAGTTCAATTTCCATTAAAACCAATGAGACAAATTCACTTTACTAAGTTGACCATCCACTTCTTGAATTTTGGAAAAGCCACTCTTCAAGTCTACTTGTCAGTTCCGTGCTTTTATTGAAGTTGAGGGACGATTCGGCTTGATGGTGTGTGGGCCCCTTTAAAGACATCATGCAGCACCTTACTATTGTCTACAATGGATTTGTTCCAATGGAAATCCCCGTCTAATTTTAGGTCGATGGGTTACAAACATTCCAAACTATTCCCTACCACTGACAGAGAAAAACATCAAAAAAATGCTCGGGACCGATGGCAACTGCTCTTGAATCTCGTGGTGGAGCGGTAACAAACATTACATTGGATGTTCTACATTTAGCCAGTGGTACATACACTCCGTCGGGGAGTTCCAGGTTTACTCTTAGTCGAATATTAGCTTAGTCGAATATGAACCATTAATGCTTAGTCGAATGTGAACTATAGTCTCGTTGTTTGTCTCTCCTCAGTTGTCAGTGGCCGAGTCTCGGCTTTCGGACCTGGAGCAGTGCGAATGTTTGGTCTATTGCCATGACAACGGCACACAGCGGAAGGAGGGGGAGGAGTGGAAGAGAGACAAATGCAACATGTGTAGATGTCGAGTAAGTAGATCTAGCCCTCGTACAGCGCTCACCCTCAAAGCCCAGTCCACCTTCTGTTCCCTTTATCTGTCCCTTCATCATCGTAATTGTTTCTGCCTCGACTGCAGCCCGCACACATGTTGTTGTCGTCTCATCTATTTTGCTTTCCCACGATTTCTGATTAAATCTATGCCTTTGTTTTATGTCGTTGTAACTGATACCGTATCTTCCCCATTAGTTGTTCTGATTTGGAACTGTAAATGAATAGCATTCTTACCGTACTCACTCCGCTAATCGCCTCCTTTTTGGCAAAGTAAGCTGACAACGCTTTGGACTTCAGTATTCAAACAAAGCAGTCCAAACAAACGATTAAGTAAACAAACAAACAAAAGAAAACAAGAAGAAAACAAAAACAAAAACAAACCACTTGAACAAAACTTTAAAATTATTTATATTACATAGAACTGTTAAAAAAGAGGAATGTACAGGTAAAAAAATTAAAGTAAAATAGGTTTGGGAGTTAACTTTAAATATTGTCCCACTTCGTCCTTTGCTTTGTGTTTTTCTTTGATTTTCATGACGGACTTTTGTTTCAATATCAATACTGACGCCGTCATTGCTATTTTTTTTTTTTTTTTATCCTTTCTCAGATAATAATAAATAAACGATAAATTAATTCACCCCCCCCCCGCCCCGCCCCACCCCTCCGCTCATGACCGAAATAAATTCAGAAATATGCAGATGAATAAGATATTCCTCATCGTCTAAGCTGGCCAAGTTATGGCAGATTTTTACCCCAAGGTAAAACATTTAACCCCAACTCGGCGGTTAATTTGTCCCAGGGCTCCTAGCAAGGTAGATTTACTCCAGCTTGATCCCCTGCACGAATTCCATCGATGATTGAGCTGGGGTGCTGGTAATAGCTGCCCTACACTAGATGGCTGTTCCAGATTTATTCCCCCTGCCGAGTATTATTTTCCTTGTCCGTAATGTCTGTGGCATCCAGCGCTAGACTGCATTTAATACTTCTTCTTTCGTTAGCATTACAATCTAAGTAATAGAATTGGTGTAGTAAATGTGTTTACACATATATTACATAACATCAGAATCTATGTGTTTTTGTATACTTATCTTGTGTGTCGTTATGTTTATTTGTTTGTTTTGTCTTAAATACATTGAGACGTACGATTATCTTTATATATAATATATATCTGTTACAACATGTGTGTTTTTTTGGGGGTTTTTTTTTGTAACTCCATCTGATCTGTTGTTATATAATTTATGTGTTTGTCGTGTTATAGAGAAACTGATTATAATTATGTCAATGGTAATTGAACCACGATGTAGTGAAATGCATAGCCAGCGATTTCTACTATAAGTTGTTGTTGTTTTTTTAAATTTATTATTACATCACATAAACATTGTCATCACTGTTTCTATCCCTATTGCATTTGTTTCCAATAACCACCATAGCAACTGCAGAATAGGATTGGCCTTGGCAGTCATATAGACATGAATTAACCCCTCAGACGTAGTAAGAGACCTACCTTCTCGTAGGTATAAAAGTTTATGCGCAAAGAGGGAAAAAAGTAGGTCAGATAGATCGTAAAACGTGGGATAGGTAGAAGTACCATCGTCACTCTTTTATGGTAGATACATTCAAGGTCTCTTCTCTTTCAATGGTTGAGGGATGGGGTGGGAGAAGGGATAATATATAGGTAGATTGTAAAATAGATGAGAAAAAAATGTGTAGACAAGGGACTAGAATTCGAAAATAAGTACAGTAGAAGAAAGAAAGAAAGATGAAATGTGGAGGATGAATAGTAGACGAAAAATGAAATTTGGAAGAAGCAGAGAACGAGAGAAAGTATAGTGAGTAATCGATTCTGTCAATATCGACTGAAGCGCGATTGAATAAAACTTATACGTCTTGATTTGTAATGGATGTATTGCGTCACATTACATTACATACACTACACTACATTACATTACATCTGCATTCTCATTATCCTTCTGTTTCTTTGATCATCATGGTAGTTGATATCGTTTTATAAAATAGAAAAAGACTGTCCAACCGGCAACTAACAAAACAAGTTTGAATTTTTTTTTTAAAAAAAGCAAATAACACTTATAAATTTCTTCTTCTTGATGTT